>JAHWFP010091973.1:44098-122410 GCA_023313725.1 Lithobius niger | reverse complement strand
GCGAGTCGAAATCGAAAAGTGACATCTGTCGGCATTAATTTCTGAGCGTTCCAGCAAAACAATGGCGATCTCCGTGTCGTGTTTTGGTGATGCAGTAATTAAATTGTTATATCGGTCGTAAGTAACGTATTCTTAACGCAATTCTTGTGTTTATTTATTGTGTAAGTAATCCAAAAGTCAAACATGCATGTCAAAATGGATGTAACTGCCCTTTAAGAGGATAAACTGCTAACATTATCCGTCCAACTATTAAATTTTGAATCGAATCCCTTCCATTTAACAAAATACAGCATTTTTCCATCTTTGCCCTTCTTTTTTCGCAATACTTTCTCCACTAAAAATAAATCGGGAACAATAGTATTTTGAATTTCTTGTTCGTAGAAACCTCCGAGCACTGGCTCACCCGATTCGTCTTTTAATAGATAAGTAACAGGTACGGTTTTTTGCACTATACAGATCGTGAAGACTTCATTAGTAGAATTTTGTACATACCCTTTATCAAAAATTTTCTTAACTTTAGAAACTTTCACTTTATTTCCAATGTCATATTTGGGTGTTTTCAACGATTGTTTTGACTTAATTCTCAGCAACGATTCGTGACGTCTGGTTACTTCCCACGGTTTTTAGATTAGTTGCGGAGTGAACTTTTGTGTCATTGTACCGTGAAACTAACTCGTCAATAATGCCTATCCACCGGTATGTCCCCTGCCTGGTGAATCGTTTCCACATTTCAGTTTTCATTCTGTTGAAACGTTCTACAACACTCATTTTCTTCTCAGAGTGGGTAGAGTACATGTTGATGTTGTGACGCTTAAGAAGCGCTTTAAAGTCTTTATTGTAGAATTCACAACCTAAATCAACTTGTAAATTTTTAGGAGGATTCGTTCCTTCGAGTATCTTCTTAAAAGCTTCCGTAACATCTACACCAGATTTTGATTTAACGGGAATGGCCCAAGAAAACTTGGACATGACATTTATGCAAGTAAGTAGGTAGTTAAGCCCTTTATTTACATTAGAATAAGGTATCATTTCCACCAAGTCTGCCTGCCATAGATCATTCAAGCTCAGCACAATCACTTTCCGCCTCGGAAAGTGTTTCCGCATCGGTTTGTGGAGTTCGTTTACGAGTCGATCCATCTCGTTTTTTATTTCCTCCCATTCCGAACTTCAGTTTTGCCCCCTTGATTTTTTTAACAATCGCTGCGGCTAATTTTTCTCTCCAAGAAAAAGAAGGATCCTTACGTACTTTTCTAGCTTTAGATAAAAGAATTTCGTCAGCAACGTGCCGTTCGTTTAAATTCGAGCTTTTCTAGTAAGTGATATCGTGTTCTTTGCACGCCTCATCCAGTATATTTATTCCTAGGTCTCCTCTAGCTTAGATTTGTTCCGGGTTCGCAGTATTGATATCCGGGTAAATGTACTTCTACTGGTAAATGGTCTATGATTTTATTTACAATGCCTTTCCCAGACTTGATGAAGGAAGCTCTTTTAGTTCCACACACCTCGCAAAATAGACTTCCATGCGTCTGTTATTTTTTGACATCATAACAATAGGAGGTTCCGGTTGGTTAGGTGTGGATCGTTTACATTTCACACAATACTTCATGTTGGCCGATTTCTTTTTTTATTACACAATTTTTTTTTATTGTGAACCTAAATTCTCATAAGCGATCTTTTTTTCTCGAGCGGCGAAGATTCATCGTTGCTCCAATTCCGATAAAATTTCTATCACCTCGTTCCTATGGCCATCGTGCTCCGCTTGGGTGGATCCGTACAAAAGCCTCAATCTGCTGACCAGGTCGTTTGGATCGTCGTAATACTTGTAATCCACTAGTCTAGCATACCTGATTTTTTTTTTACCATGCCAGCCCCCTTTTTCTTCATTTTCATATCCTCCCAAATAGGTGCTATTATCGACGCATACTTGGCACCGCGATTAGACTTGGGTTTTTGAGTGCCTCGATCATAGTTTTGATAGATGGAGTTGGTGTTTTTCAAAAGAGATGCGTAAGATGCCTTGACATCGGGAGGATACGAACTTTCTTTCAGGTTCTTAAAAATCGACAAACTCCAAAGTGCTCGTCGTCCCGGGTACTGTGTACTGCCAACAATTATATCGTTTTCAAATACTTTTACGGATTTATTCGCCATACTCAGTTCGCCAGTTTTCATGTCATATTGCAGTCCGAAGACTGGGTCAGCATCTCTGGGATTTTCGAAATATTTCGCTGTTTGCCCTATGACTTGCCCGGGTAACAGACTATCCAAGGATTTGAGAGTGGGAAAATTTGGAATTTCTGGAGGTGTCGAAACACATCCGTTTTGAATTGCCGAAAGCACGGGGGTGACATAGCTGGAGCCGGAGTTGCATATTCGGATACATTGGGAGAACTGGGAGGCTCCCGCATCGTTGGAGTCGATTGGGCGACAAAATTGGGAGGTGTCGGCAGGTCAAACTTTTCCATATCATGCATTGTTCCCTCAGTTTCCCACCCCTCCTCATCATCCTCCTCCTCCTCCTCAGATTTATAAGTTTTTACAGGAGTAATAATTTGTATAGGTTTCGCTTGTTTGTTAGTTGGAAAGCCAGCAACTACTTTCAAAGGACTCACTGCGGGTGTTGGTTTCGCAACGGTTGGTTTCAAAGTATTAACAACAGGCTTAAAAAACTCTTGTAATGATTCTTCTTGCACTTGCTCGTCCAAACGTTGATCCAAAAAAATTTTTCAAAATGTTTTTTGAGTTTTAGGATTTCACGTTTCGTTTCCATCTTCTTTTTTCTTTCGACTTCTTTTATTTACGAACAAAAATGAACGTTTATAACGTCCCTCGTTTAACGTTTTGTCGATCGATAAAAACCCATACGGATCGTCCCAACACGTTCTACACTACTTTTTAAAATCTGGAAATTCCATGTCCAGCCCGACATGATTTTCGTACAAATGTTTTAGGTTTAGCTCATCCACACAAAATTTGATCAATAAATTAGCGTTATCTCTAACTACTTGTTTGGGGATTCTCGTATAAGATTGACTGCAATGAAAAACGTCAGCATTAGAATGACGTCCTTGAGCGAAGTAACGTTCAATGTTCTTTTGTTTATCGTTAACTATGAGATTACGAAACTCGGGGTCCAATTTCTTGGGAGGGGTCAAATTGATTTGAGAGTCGTGAAAACTTGCTATCTCCCGACCAACCAATTCCTCAATTTCTAAAAATATAGACTGTAAGGCTCGGTATTTTGGTTGGCACAGAGTTTTGCTGTACACGTATAATCTGTCATAATCCAACCAACCCTCATTACAGATAAAATTAAACAGTAAATTCGTCTTCCCGCAGTTTGCCGGTCCTATAATCAAGCATCTAATGTTCGAAGGTAGAAATGGGTGATTTTTAGGCTTTTTACTCGGAACGACGAAATCGTAATTTTGAATATTCATTTTTTTTATTCAGAAATCAAACTCATAAAGTCTTTATCCAAAAACTTTTCGATGGATGTATTAGATTCGACGACTCCGTATTCTACATTACACCAAAGTTTTATGGTTTTGGGAGCATTGTTGCTGATGTACACGGAGTTAATTTTACCACTAACTTCCGACAAGGACAAACTTCCGCATGGGGTCAAGTTAAACCACGGTTTTTCTATAACATTTTTGTTAAGTTTTCCTTTAGTTTTATGGGTATTTTAGTACACCCACGTTCTAAGACATAGTGGTTTATCCGACTCGCCGTTAGCCTTTTGACAAAATGGATAGCATATTGAAACGGGGTGTGAATAATTGGGGTAACTGAACATAGTCAAAGAAACGGGTTTCTGCTCATCGGTTTCAATTTCTAATTTTTCGCATATGTATCGTTTAAGATTTTTCATCGCGTTTTGAGATTCGAGGTCCGACGGAGAAATCCAACCCTTACACCTGGAACCTTTGTTCGAAATTGGAGAACCTATTCCTCTTAAATCCTCGAAATATGTGGAAGGAGACAAGACGTACTTTACTCCCTTTTTTAAATCCGTCGCATTCTCCGTTCTAACTTCTAGAGAATTTGATTGCAGCAGACTCAAAAGATTTCCGTGCCAGGTAGAATGAGACATTTTTGAAATTTCTTATTCCTTTCGTTTATATATAAAAAAAAAAATCGTCAAAATGCCAGTTAATAAATTTGGACAATCTTTGAAACGAATGCAAAGAGATGTGAAAGGAGCTCCAGGTGTAGGATTTATACTAGACCTGAACCATGA
The DNA here is from genome assembly GCA_023313725.1 of Lithobius niger. Classification (NCBI taxonomy): domain Eukaryota; kingdom Metazoa; phylum Arthropoda; class Chilopoda; order Lithobiomorpha; family Lithobiidae; genus Lithobius; species Lithobius niger. Next base: position 118,167 of record JAHWFP010091973.1, on the reverse strand, counting down.
TTGTGACATGCAGAATAAGCGACTTACTAAAGTCGGAGCTACTACAGAACCTGAAGATGTCGTAATTTATTCCCAAGTTACCGAATTAGAAAACGACGTAAAAAAATTTAAAGCCGACGTAGGATTGAAGAAAGATGCGGATGGACATTTTAACGCTGAAAAGAAACGTATTAAAGATCTTGAAACTCCCTCGCAATCTAAGGATGCGGCAACTAAGGATTACGTCGATTCAAAACTGTATCGGACATGCGAATGAATCGCTTAACTAATCCAGCTGCTGGTATAGATCCCGAAGATGCGGTGACTTATTCTAAGTTGATAGATGTAAAAAATTTAAAAACTACGTTGGAGGAAAGTGCCGATGGTCAACTTGACGCGAAAGATAGACGAATCAAGGATCTGGCATCTCCCCCACAATCTAAAGCTGCAACAAATAAAGAATACGTCGACGCGAAGCTTCTCGTCATAAACGAAGTGGAAACCAAACTCGGCTATGCTTTGAAGGAAGGTCCCGATGGCCTGCTCGATGCAAAAAATTAACGAATTAAGGATCTTGCATCTCCCACACAATCTAAGGATGCTGCAAATAAAGAATACGTCGACGCGAAGCTTCTCGGTATAAACGAATTAGAAACCAAACTTGACAATGCCTTGATCATGGGGTCTCGTGAAATATTCGACGCAAAAAATAAACGAATCGGTAACCTGGCGAACCCCCAAAGGTCTTCGGAAACCGTTAATAGAGAGCTTTTCTTCGAAGTTCTTACAAAAGGCTACAAAATAATCAAACTTCAAACGTCGTTGAATGGGGATCAGGATGGGGTATTCGATGCAAAAATAGACTAATCAAATCTACGCTCCCTCCAACCGCGGAAAACGATGTGGCTACTAAGGGTTACGTCGACAGTCGAATGGTTAATTTAAGAGTAGAAAAAAAACTCCCACCCGACGCGGAGGAAGCCAAGAATCATTTTGAAAACGTCGGTTTTGTGATGGAAAGGTATATAAATCTACGTATCGACTGTATAGTTACTTTTCGTGGAACTAGTCCTTGCCATGAAGGTCACTTTTTCACATGTATCAATAACTATCCTCACCAATACTACTTATCAACATCCGGTTGGTATATCCTGGGAATGAGTATAACAAGTAGCAGAGACCAAATACCTAGTTTAAACCCTCCAGATATAAAGATACGGTGTTTAATAACTAGGTTTTTGGATTTGTCGAAAAGTGTACCCAAAGATGAAGGATTTCAAGTTTATCTCGAACGAAGGTGAACGAAGGTCGCATGATTTATATAATGGCTGATACGGCAAGCACGCAGGATAAAGATTACCAGCTAGATATATACCTAACCAAGACTCGCTGTATAACATGGTCAAAGCAGAAACCGTATACCAATCCATACGAAGAACAATGGGGATAACCGAGTTAAAGAGCTAACCGTCTTAAAATATCTTCATAATCATATCCCTTGCACTAGAAACTTAGAAAAAATAAACAGAAATGACCGCACAATGTTTGATTAAAATTTTGAACCCTGTAATAATTGTATGTAACGGGACCCAAATACTCCGAAATGGATGTCGGTGGCTCGAGGTTGCCGAAACTAACAGGGTATGTCAGTAACTGTCGAGTAAGCCACCCAATGCCTTCCGTTTCCATCGAGAAAATTTTCGAGATTAACGATGCCTCATTCACCACGAGGTTTAGGTTTTAGTGGCAGACGATCCTTGCTAAAAGTAGCTCTGCATTTAGGAATTTTCAAAACTTTGACCAATCTATTTAAATCGAGATTCGTTAACGGTTTAGTCAAATCGATCAGACCTTCACTGGCCTTAGAAAGAGCCCTCTGTCACGATTCGCTTTTTTTTTCTTTTTACGTTTCAACCCCGAACCCTCTATCTTCTTGTTATGTCTCACCATTTCTTCCATTACCTTAGCGTCGTTCTGGCTCTTTTTAACTACAGCGGCGATACCGGCGGCACCTCCGGCTAGACCGCCTACACCAGCTAAGATGGATCCCAGCATTGCCAACAATCATAAAAACCCACCTCGTTTCGCGATCTTTTTTCTTTTTACCCCGCTCCGTTTTTTTCCGATTTTACTTGTTTTCGTTTTTGTTTCACCATCTATCTTTTTTTTAATAAATCACTTCGACTTTGCCTTTATCCAATTTCAAACTCCTTTTTTTTATCCCCGATCAACAACAGCACACGGCACGTCGTGTTAGCTGGAACCGCGGCATTAAATTTCAACTTTACTTGTACGTCGACTATGCCGGACTGAAGTCTCTCAGACTGCTTGGAACAATCCAAAACTACTAGAGGATACGTCTTTTTAAACTGCACCGAATCGATACACAAGTCCCCAACATCGTACAAGGCGCGTCTAAACTCTTAAGCCATTCTACACAGGATCGAGTATTCTCCAGTAGCGTAATATTATTTACGTTCAAGTCCAAGAACGGGTAACGTTCAGAATTTAAAGTTGCGTGAGCATCTTGAAGACTGCAGTGATCGAATACGGCTGTATTTTTCGTTTGTTGATCTTTTCTATCAGTCTGCAGAGCTAGAATGACCCACCTCGGTTTTTCGACGGCCGAAGTAGTAAGCATGCGCCATGTGAAACTAGTGCTCTGGTGAAGTTCGCAACTATTGTAATGCCAGTGCCTGAAACCCAAGTCCACGTTCATCCCACCTTCTATGTACCTAAAAAGCCTGAGTTTTTGCTCGTCAGATGTGGTTACGTGCGGTACATGCCACGAAACGCTACTCAGTTCGACTTTCCCAACGGCTGTTGCAGCTACCCTGAATACACCGTCGTCATTGCTCGCCCTAAACAACGTTAGGACATGCTTGGCACCGTACAGCACCTTGTCATAATTTTCGTTGTTTCCTTTACGATGATGAAATACCGTAATTTGAATCCGATGTTATCATTCAAACTGGCTGCGGAAGATTCTGATGCATCTAACGCCCAGCAGTTCCCTAGCAACAACACTTGATCGGTCGAGCCGTACGTAAGGAGACCTTTCATGAGAGTCCCATAACCGGGGTAATTTAACTCATCCACTAGCTTATCCCCCAAGTGATATTTAATGCTGGAAAACAGGTACATGGAACCATTATTGATGAGACACTACGTCCGCATCGGCAAAACTAGAACCATCGGCATTCAGTAACCTGTCTTAATTAATCAGAAGATCGCAACGTGTAGGAACAAATTCTGGTTTTCGATTACGATTGTAATTTCCGAATTGATGTTGTTTAGATTGGTTCCTACTATCGGATTATATTCGTGAAATGCGTTGCTCTCCACGGAAGAGTCATGTTGTAAAGATTCGTTTATATCGAGGTGATGTTCCGTTAAACTCATCTTCTCGCTCTCGTTATAAATTTGATGAATGCTGTGTTTTTTGCCCTTAATTGATTATTATCTACAACGAATCCTTTTCCAATTAATCTTTTTTTTCTTTCGAATACTAACATTCTTTTTTTAATATGTACAAAATTATTTTTTAGACCTCAGATGAAGTTTGACGGTAAGGGGTTCCCCGTTTAAATTCTTAATTTCGTTATCTTGAGAAGTCTACCAAATACGAATATTACGAATCTTGTCGTTAGGTACGGGATAGTAAATTAAAATTTTGAGGGGAAATTATCATCGTATAACTCGGTGGCACTCCCGGATAAAAAGCGTATATGCAAGGTTGAGTGTCGTCATTCACGTAGGAAGACCCAATTATGTTGGTATGAACGAAAATTGTGTTGAGCCCCATTATATCCACGGAATTTTGACCTTGCTGAGTTTTAGTATAAGTTCCCTGAAGGAACCCAGAACAGTTCCTAAATTATTATCTCCCAGAAATGAAACGCTGTAGAGCTTACAACCAAATTTGTTTTTAAAGTATTATGGTTCGGTTCTAAAACGATGGCATTTTTTTCGTGACCACTTCCTTCCAAAGTAGACTGTATAAAATTATTCAAGTCCAAAATTTCGTAAGCACCGGGAACGACTCGCACCTCGATCCAATTCGCTCCACCGTCGATGGTGTATGAAAATTCGTTGTTGTCAGCATGTACGTTGAAAATGCTGTAGTACTTATCCAACGAAATGAGTGCCATTTTGTACTTTTTTTTTTTAGGGTCTAAGTATATGGGAGTTTTTAAATTGCAGCTCAGTTCGGCACCTATTCCCGGTAAAATTATTGAACTGGAATCCATGCCTTTTCTTTTTTTGTTATTTATTTTTAATAATGAAAAAAGGTACTGTAGTCCAGTCAAAATAGAACATTAGGTGGAATGAAATCCCAAAGTCTTGGAAGTTTGCAAGGTTGTTTGGGAAGGTCTAGTAAAGACTATATCAAAAGTTCTGATGATTTGGAGGTGAGCTGGCTTCGCTAGACCGTAAAATACCCAAAAAAGGTGACTTTTCATTCAATTTCCGTTAATATCTCGGAATCTGTGAGTCCTACCAAAAAAAGCTCCCTATAAACGTTAAAGAGGACAAAATTTACCACAAAAATGATTCTCTTCATTTTTTCTCTAGCACCAGTAGTTTACGAGATATTCGAGTTCGAAAATTGAGAAATCTTCGAAATAGACAGCATCTACTATACATGGTGTACATAGATCAGGTGAACACACCCTAACCTCATTTAAGTTAGTACACGTCATATAACACCAAACACTTGCTGCTAAATACTGCTATACATATTTATTTGCTACATATGCAGTTACTACACCAGGTTACTATATATTACATTGCATCGTAATATCAAATCAAGTTGGCGTCAATGTCCTCCTCCTGAAGGTTATTGTCCTCAACAGTTGGTATCAGGCTATTCAGTCATCATGGCAGTTGTGGCAGATAGCAGTGCAACTCATGCTGATTTTCTTGCACCGACACTTGTCTGCAAAATATGAATTTAATACAACCTCAGAGGCTGCAGCATCTTTGATTGCAGTAGGTACAAGATTGCCATTCTGCTCGGCTCCCAACCTCAAAGTGCAGCTAGCTGGTAACTCATTACCCACCCATACTTGCAGTTGGTGGAAAACACGAAATAAGCATTGCAAAGCTGCACCTTCTGAGGGAGGGAGGAATAGTAGCTCCGACTTCATGTTGGTGTCAGACTTTGTGAAGTTATGGTCCCTATGCAAGTTGAGGGATGTTGTAGTAGGAGTAGCTCTATACAGAGTCGAGAAAAACTGTGATCTACTTCCGATACATGTTAATACTTGGAAGTTGAGTGGTTGAATACATCTGCTACTGAACGCAATGCCTCACGTTGTAACAGCAGCGAGCAAATAGTATGAGATCTTTGAGGCCCTTCTGTTGTTGTTGGGTTGAAGATAATATCTGTGTTCCTACCCTTCTATTACCGGACTTATAGAAGAATATATTTCGGTGTGTAGCTGTTCGAGCTGTAAGAAGAAATATAGATCTACATCTTCCCCAACAATAGCTACATTGTCACTGTCACTCGCTTTGGTGATGAAGCTCCTGACAATTAGATTGTCAGCAACATCAGGTCTTTGAAGGTATTGTACTCCTCTGCCATTTAGTTTGGAGGAAGGCATCTTGATTAGCCTGGCCTTATGTTCATTAGATTAAAACTGATGAACTGGAGGCAGGACACAGATTTTTCTTGAGTCAGTAGACAGTTTCTCCTACTAAACGTCCCTCAACTTGCATAGGTACCATGCCAATCTAGATCGGAAATGAGCTACCAGCTGCAATTTGGGGTTGGGAGTGTAGTCAGAATGTCACTGCAATCAAAGATGCTGTTGCCCCTGAAGCTGTCCTCAACATCATATTTAGCAGATGCACCACAGGTTGTGGAAACAAGTGTGGGTGCAGGAAAATAGCGTGAGTTGCACTGCTATCTGCCACAACTGCCACGGTGACTATTTGAATAGCCTGACACCAACTGTTCAGGACGATAAGCTTCAGGAGAACATTTACTTCAACTTGATTAGATGTTATTAAATATGTATTTGAAGTTATGATACGATGTTATATGTAGTAACCTGATGTAACAAATAAATACGTATAGTGGTAAATAAGTGTTTGATGTTATATGAATGATATAGTAACTTAAATGCAGTTAGGGTCGGTCCACCTAATCTATGTGCACCCCGTATAGCAGATCTCTGTCAATCATTGAGATTTTTCAAATTTAGAACTCTAATATCTCGTAAACTACTAGTGCTAGAGAAAAAATGTATAGAATCAATTTTGTGGCAAATTTTGTCCTCTTTAACCTTTGTAGGGAGAGGTTTTCTGGTAGGACCCACAGATTCCGAGATATTATCGGAAAACGAATAAAAAGTGACCTATTTTTGGGTATTTAATGGTCTAGCGAAGCCAGCTCACCTCCAAATCATCAGGACTTTTGATGTAGTCATTACTAGACCTCCCCGAACAAACTTGCAAAGTTTCAAGACTTTGGGATTTTATTCCACCATTTGCCAAATTTGAGCCTTCGTTGACTGGACTACTGAAAGACACTTTCCCAACATCCTCCAGATCGATGAAAATGAAGAAAATTACCGAGAGGCACTTTCCCACCATCCTCCAGATCGATGAAAACAAAAAAAGGGTAACAAATGGCACTTTCCTACCATCCTTCAGATTGATGAAAAACAGGAAATGATACCCCCCACTTTTCATTACCCACCGGAAGTGACCCCCCTATTTTGATCTCGTGATTGGGGATATGTATGTTTGTGACCTAAAAAAGGTAGAAAAAGCCACCTTCCTCCAGATTGACAAACAACCGGAAGTGACGTCCCCACTTTTCATCATGTGATCTGAAGTGCATCATTACCCCACTTTTATCACATGACCGGAAGTGGCATCATAGGAGGAAGCAAAAAGTACTTTCCACCCTTCTTCAGATCGATGAAAGCCGGAAAACAGATAGTAAAAAGCACTTTTCTACCGTCCTCCAGATTGACGAAAAAATGGAAGTGACACCCCACTTTTCAACAGATGATCGGAAGTGCATCATTACCTCCCACTTTTATCACGTGACCGGAAGTGGGGGTATATGTGTGTGTATATGACCTAAAAACGAAAAAAGGTAGCAAAAGGCACTTTTTGACCCTCCTCCAGATTGACGAAAACCGGAAAAAAGGTAGCAAAATGCACTTTTTCACTCTCCTCCAGATTAATGAAAACCGGAAGTGACGCCCCCACTTTTCATCACATCACCGAAAGTTTACCACCACTTTGATCGCGTGACCGAAAGTGGGGTATGAATGTGTGTATATGACCTAAAAACAAAAATCGATAGCAAAAGGCACTTTTTCATTCTCCTCCAGATTGACGAGAACCGGAAGTGACGTCATTACCCCCACTTTTCATCACACGACTGGAATTGCACCATTTACCCGTACTTTTCATGAGGGTAAATGTATGTATGTGTCATAATATTGCAACTTACCACTACTAGTTATTTTGTTGTAAGCGAAATAAAATAACCTGTTTCTGAATAAAGTTTACAGTTTGTAATAAGTTAATCACATATGTTTATAATTTCCATAAAATTTCATGCTTGACATGAAAAAAAAACGTGCCGATTGTTAATTAAAAAAAAAGTGTAGATTTCCGCTTTAAAACGACTCCTCTATTAATGTGTTTTAAGCACTGTAATCTACAGCAAAGGAACAGATATAATAATAAAACAACAAATAATAGTAAAACAACTGAGGCAAATCAAAGCAATAAACAAATAAGAATTATTTATGCAAAAAAAAAAACATTACTTTTCTTAACAGTATTAAAAAAAAGTTTAAGTTGCAACAAAGCGTCATCCTCAGCCTTGTAGACTAAGAAAATAAAATTCATTGGGGAATGGAATTTTTTGTTTGAGGGAAGATCGTGGGATATAAATTTTAATTCTGGTGCTGGGGTATAAAAAAATTCCTGGCTATGCCCCTGACGAGATACAATGCCTGACTTCCCCGCTTCGTCAGCCCAGTCCTGGACGATCAAGTCTGGGCGATAGACGCACTCACCCTGTTGTAGGAAAACCTCTATGGCTACCTCTTCCCTCCGTTTCCGCTTCTCCCTCAAGTTCTGCGAAAGATGAGGTCGTCTCAAGGCTTCTATCTATTGATTGCGGCAAACTGGCCAGCAGCTCCATGGTTTCCTCGGCTGCTGGAACTGGTCATCGACGATCCACGAAAGCTTCTAAGCATATCGAACATCCTGTCGCAACACCTAGGGACCCGGCTTCATCCGTCACTCAATGTCCTGCGACTACACGGCCGTCTAACTCATTAAAGATGCAGAAATTCTTGAAGACCAAGCCGTCCGTATTGCAAGCAAAGCCGTTCGAGCTTCGACCAACAGAATATACGACAGTCAGTGGCAACGATGGTTTCATTGGTGTCACCTTCGTAGAGTTAATTCTATTGATCCCCCTCTGCATGAACTTTTGATCTCATTCACTGCTCTCTTCAAGGAAGGTCTCAAAGGATATACCATTTTAAATTATCATTCAGCCCTTAATTCCGTTTTTAATGCTGCAGGCAAGACAGTCCTCCTTGATTTTTTCCTCATCTCATCTCTGGTAGAGTCTTTTGAAATTGAATGACCCGCACTTCGCGGTGTCTTTCCGAACTGGGACCTCTCTGTCGTTTTAAATTCCCTCATGAAGGCTCCTTACGAGTCCCTGGATGCTGTCACATTAGTTTGCTAATCCGAAAGACGGTCTTTTTGATTACCCTTGCAGCCAGTTTACACTGTTGCGAAGTACAGGCACTCTCCATCGACCCGTCTTGCTACGCCTTCTTTCCTAACCATTCAGCAGTTTCGTTGACGCCAAGACCATCCTTTCATGCGCAGACTCAGAAAAGCCTTGTGAACCGCTTACCCCGATAATCATTCCTGCGGGATGAACCTGAACGTCTCGTCTGTCCTGTTCACGCCCTTGGTTTTTACATTCAACAAACCGACACCAGCAAATTACGAAAGGGCAGTACTCTCAAGCTCTTTCTTCCTTTCGCCAGAGATTTTGGTATGACTTTGGCCAGGACGATTGCATCGTGGATGAAGACTGTCATCGTCAGCGCTTACTAAGACTTCGACATTAGCTGCACAGAAGACAACATCAGGGTCACGCCCATGAACTTAAAGCCATTTCCACATCCTGAGCCTTCCACAGCAACATACCGGTTGATTTCGGAAATCCTTGAAGCGGCTTCGTGGTGAAGCACATCCGTCTTTACATCGCATTACTTGCGAGAGATCTACACAAGCCAATAGCCTTTACCGTCTGGGTCCCATCATCACTGCCAGACAGGTTCTCCAGCCATCTTAAGCACTAAGCTGTTTTCCAGGTCTAAATGTGCCATTGCAGAATAAATCTTCTGCTCCATCCTGTTTTCTCTGTGTCTTCCTTTCTTCAAGTTTTCTGCTTATACAGTGCAAGTTGTAACTTTGGGGTGCCACCACGTTACCCTAGGGTACTCTTCAGGTGGTACCCACCACCAGGTCAGACGAGGCCTACTGTAATGCTAAAATTACAGGTAATGCGTATTTCGGCAGCAATGAGAAATATTAAAATGCCAGGTTCCACCGGCTGATTTTTGTTTCTATTGCCTAATCGAAAATATACATTACTAGTACCCACCCACCTCCCCTCTTGAGTCACCACCCTGACGTCTTACGGGGAACAAAAGTTAAAGCAGGGCACGCCTCGGCACGTAGGAAGGGTGCAACTGACGCACGCGCACACAATCTATCGAGCTGGCAGGCATAGGTCTATAAGTTTCTTCCCTAGGAAAAGAGCATTCGATAACAAGAATGCCAAAATTGCAGGTAATTTATATTTTGTGTTAGGCAGTACAAACAAAAATCAGCCGGTTGCACCCAGCATATCAATGTTTATAACTTTTTAAAAAAAGTTTTCATGTATGGAATCAGAATTTTTGTATTATCGGTGAAAATGAGTCTGGGTAGGTTGATGGCGAGAACATCGTCAGGAAACTGGTATCAGAATTGCTAATTCTGTGAGTAAAAGCATGTGTACCGTATTTGCTGGGGCAAATTCATGTTGAAAATAATGAAGTTCGATTCACCCTTCCTGGTGGAAACCGAGGAAGCAGGAAGGAAGAAGAGCAGCAGCAGTCTCGAAAATTTCAAATATTGTCTTTGTCACAAACTTGGTTACGGATCTAACTTTAATTTCAACATTACTAGTTCTGATTTTTTTTTTAAATGTGGCTTAACCTTTTGGGACTGAAAGATCCGTTCTGAACCTTCGCAAATGTCAATGACATTATACTCGTGGTTGGACAAATACATCACTTGCCCAATAGAAAATCGTTTCATTAAGGCTGTTAAAAAAGCTGTTCTCTACCCTGCCATTAGGAAAGAAAACCCCCTCACCTAAACTTTTTTTTTCATTATTCAGCGTGATTGTACTAATACATTACCAATCATTATTTTTATAGTGTTGTCAAAAATGGTCCCAATTTTCTGGTACAAACCTATTAACAGTTTTGCCATCTTTTACAATTGCAGCACGTCGGCAGATGTGGTTTCCAGCGTGCACCGTTTAAAATCAATCACTGGAGAACTCAAGTTTGCTAGACTCAACTTAAACTACTGGAAACCTAATACTCATGCTCTTGTCCAAATTGCACCTTCTGCGCAGCCGGTAATCTAAGAATTCCTTGTTATCTGCCTTCAACATGAATGTGTGAAATTTGCTGTTGACAGATTTTAATTTTTTTTCGTGGAAGGTTGAAGTACATTCCGAAATTTATGATCCTGCTGAACGTCATCGTCGCTTCCACGTACCGTGGATGCCTTTGAGCTTTGTCTTCAAATCAACTGTGGTTGAGCGGACGGCACGTGGTGCCATTTTTTACAACATTAAATTGGTAGGGATGACTGAGCTATGGCAAGCGTACTTGGTCACCATCTTACCCTTTGGAAAGAAATGCAATCGAGGTAAGAGAAGTAGCTGTTTATCACATTTTTTAATCTTGCTGCACTTGGTTGATTGTGGGACTTTTTATGTATGTACCTTAAGGCCTCGAATTTAGATCTTCCATAACACCTGGAGCAATATAGAAAACAAGAGCAGTGTGTGTGTGACTAATGATTGTAAGTAGTGTCTGTTTCAGTATGCTGTGCTAACGTCAGATGGTGTAGCAATATTGCACATGCACCAAGCTAGCTACAATGAAAACTGAAACTTATCACTCAAAGCAGGCTAAAGTATGCTGTAAGGGAGCCCTTATTGTAAAAATCCGATTGGAGAGGCTACCCAAACTCCAACGATAAAAAACCTGGAGGAACCGAACTTTGCCGCAAATCGCATCGCTCGTCGCTCTTATAGGCCTATTTGCACGCCATCGGACACTCTTTTTGCCAGAACTTTCAAACCAATGGACCAATTCGTCTGTATTTATAAGTGAAGTAAAGCCTGAACAATTCTCCCATCTTTCTGCGCAAACAGAACTCTTTTTTTTTCTACAATCTCTGAATTTTTAAATAAAACTTTGTGTTAAGATAAAATCGCCATAACTGAAAGCAGGAGGAAATTAATAAAGCATACGCAGTATGCGAGGAGTACCTTACTTGGATGATTCCGCAACCGGCATTTACCGTTTGCCCTGCCATCGTGCGGCAGATTTTGGCCCTACGACTAATAGCTGTGTTTCTCGCCAGATGGCGAAACTGGTATTGATCGACAATATTTAAAGTTACGTTTTATGAAGTTTAATGTAATTATTATTTTTACTCCAAAAATGGTGTATTATAGTTTATCCTGTTTTGTATAAGATTCGGATTTTGTAAAATCTAACCAATCCCAAACAGTCTAGTAAAGTTACGTTGGGCCATGGTTTGAGCAGGTTTGAGCTCACGTTTTGGCCAATTCGACGGAAAACAACAATGGCGTCATTGTATATTGCTTCGCCGACGAACGTTCGTTGTAACTTGCGCGTATTGACAATTCGGGTAGATATATGAAACAAATTACAACGCTGACGAGTGAGGTAAATCATTCTAGAACCGCTGGAAAAGCTCGAAATGTAGTTTATTGTGACAGATTCTTAAAATTCACTCGAAAAAAACACGGCGTTTCAGTGGTTAGGCTTAGCCATTAACGGGTGTTACAAGTCAATCCATTACATGGAGGATGGTTGCCCGTCATGATGATGGCTTGTGGAAAGCGAGATCGGATTGAATAGACTGGCTGCGTGATACAGATCGAAGCTATAATTCATTGGTTTAAACTATAAGTCAAAGTACGTGAAAGTTCAATTTAACAACTACGTCAGCAAAACTACCTTCTCTTTCGGCTACGCCAATTTTGTAGCTCAAGAAGAAATTAATCTGTAAACTTTGTTTATTTTGTCATCCACTCATTCTCCGAGCTCGGAAATTGTTAATCCATCGTGCTAATTACAAACCACACGTCTTTTAAAATATATACACGCTATAGTTTATTTAAATAAATAAAAGTATCGTTAACACGTCTGCACGTTCCGTCAATTAAAAGAGCAAAGTTTTAAACAAACTCCCGTCGTAGCAGCCAGGCACCGTATCACGTGATATCCAGTGTGTGCTTCCTTGTAGTTTAAAAAAATGCCGTATAATTATAAGGCCACTCAATCAGGGCCGTAGTTACCCAGTGGGGGGGGGGGGAGCAAGAAAGACTGAAGAGAGCGTAAAAAAGCTTATCCAAGTATAATTTTTTTTAAATCGTTCTCGTTTTAATCTAAAGTGCAAACTTTTAAGTTAGACTTCATTCTTTCGTTGTTATGACGGGAGGGGGGGAGGTAAACCTTTGGTCGGGGCATAAAGTTACCAGTTTGAAAAAAAAAGTTGCCAATCCCGGGGCCCCCCCCCCTCCCCCTCCCACGGCCTTGCACACATTGGCTTTCACGGTAACTCCCTACGCTAACACTACGTTTTTCTTCATGGAGCTAGGTTTGTTTTAGTGCTCAACGATTACACACTTGTTTCAGTTTAGCTGATCGGTTCTCAAAAATTACGAACACCATGTTTTGCACACGAAAATAAAGCTCCCGGGTGCTCATTCGAGAAAATACCGTAGGCGAAATTAAATAAAAAATGTGTTGCACTAGGTTATATGACTGTATACACGTTTGTCTAGCAGTAAGTTACATCGCCAGCCTAGCAGCTCTGAAATACCACTCTCATGCGACTGTGACTGTGCTCCCGGACCACTGCACAGTTACTGAGGTTGGAGATAACGACCTGCTGTCGACGCGCCATCCCCCCCCCCACCCACCCAGCACCTCGCGTTGAAGAACCTCAACATTCCAGTGGCCAGTGGCTGCATACTGCTACCCCCTCCTCCCCCGACCTGCAGCCAATCCGTAGTAGGTGGGGCGGCGGAGGGGGGGGGGTGGAGCGAAAGTGCAACGTATAGATACGATGGCGGGGGAGTGGGAACACTGAGGAAGAATCTACGTATGCTTCGTTCGGTGGGAGGTGGGGGAGGGGACGAAAAATTGATTACGTAACGTAAGTGAAGCAGAAGTAGTACATCGTAGCAAAGTTTCATCATAGTTAAATAAAAATAAAAACGTTTGAAGATAGACGATGCAGCAGGAAGAAACGGTGTTCCTTCACGTTTGGGTAAGATGTGGGGGAAAGGTAGAAGCGATGGTTGGGGGAGAATTATTATTGGACACGTAGTAGGTATATTGAAATGTCTTTATCGTAGTCAGTGAATGCCAAAAAAAAAAAAAAAAGCAGCAAAGTAATTTTAGAATGTGGCTTCGGAAGAATCTTGACAAGCAAACTAAATTCCACAGATGGACACTGCGTCAGGTTTTCAAACCCAAAACAGTGGATTCTGAAAAAAGGGAGAAGTAATTCACGAGTGCCGCGTTAATGTAGGGTGTATGGACGTAGACGCATACAGGAAGGTTGGGGGGGGTGTAGGCGTCTATCTCATATTTATCTCTCATATTTATCTCTCATCTCTCATATCTATCTCATATTTCTTGGGGGTGGGGGGAGAGATCGAGGAAGACGTAATTGGGTAAGCAACGTTCTATGCAACGGTCTTTAATGAAGAACATAATGAGAAAGCTAAGTTTTTTAAAACATACCTCCTATGTGGAGTTTTATTGTGCATGCTGAAGGGGGCGCTAAAAGACTGTTGACGGGGGCGTAAAAATGCGTAAATTGCACCCCCTTCCCATTCCCAGGAAAATATTTATTTACGCCGCTGGTTGTAGGTAGTGTAACAGTTCCTTCTTAAAGCACCGAACAGAGCGAACAGAGCGCACCACTGTTAGAGACAGTTTGGCTCCAAACTTGACGTCGCGTGTGCGCAGTGATGTTGCATCAGTCGTTCAGCACCTTCCTAAACTACAGCATAGCTCAACAGGCTCAGCAAAGTATTCGATACGTCATACCTTCACCGCATCCAGACCTGGCTAATGGATTTGACCAGGATTGGCTAATAGATGTGACCAGGCAAGAGCAATGCCAAATTGCGAACCATCTCAGGGAAGTGGTTTGCTGGTGTGGATGTTTGAGCATGCGCGAGCTAACAGTTTTGACGAAACAGATTCATCGCTGATGATGTTGACGTCAGTCAACACGGATATTAGCAGGGAATGTGCCAAACTGTCACCAACAGTGGTGCGTTTGGTACGCTCTGTTTGGTCGTTTAGGAAGGTGCCGTAATAATGCAGATTGACTGTGGGGTAGTTGGTTGCCATCAGTGCATAGGATGAATGTTGCAGGATTACAGATGAGGCAGCAGTTTGATGGGCTATCGAAGTATGCACGATTAGAATGGCGTATTAGGTTAGGTTTAACTACTTAATAAAATATGTAATAATATATAAACAAACTTGTTTGTTTGTAAATAAAGACTTATCACTAGCAATCACATAATCGCTAAGTCCATCAAGCTCTCATCGGATTGGGGGGGGGGGCATTGTTTACATGCGTGCCTAACCAGTGTTCAGAAAAAAAAACGCCGTTCGCTCTCCAAACCACACAGGCTCGTCACAAAATACGAGTAGGATGGCCTGCCGGCCTAGCAACGCCACAACCGCCGTCCCTTGTCCATCAAGCTTTCATCTGGTGGGGGTTGGGGTGGGGAGATTGTTTACACGCTTGTCTAAGCAGTGTTCAGAAAAAAACCCCGACGATCACTTTCCAAACGGTGAGAGCAGATAGCGAGAGTCGTCTGCTCAAAATAAGCAGGAATTGAAACTGGGAATAAAAACTCCCGTTCACTTTCCAAACGGTGAGAGCAGAATGCGAGCGTCATCTGCTCAATGCAAACTGGGATTGAAGCTGCGTTCCTCGCTCACTATTAGTGGAGCGAGGATCGTAGCTATCTCAGCTGGTTTGCATCTGCTACGTCAGCCTTCCCCCTAAAATGCGAATGTGTTCCACTCTCTGATTGGTTAAAGCGATATCGCCTTCTGATTGGTTGGAAGTCGAGTGAGCTGGTTCGAAGAACGAAAATTGTGTTTCGTTGGAGCTTACAAACCTGCTGTACGACACTGGCCCACTTTAAATCAAATGTAAGCAAACTAATCGGTGTAAATTCAAGCATATAAACCAAAATCAAGCATGTAACGTAATTTCTAAAGCGTATAAACTGAAATAATCTACAGAATTGACAAGAAAATCTGATATTTTCGCTTAGGCTGGGGTTTACGTGTTGTGGTGAAGCCCCATTCCAAAACGACAAGTGCCGCATTCTATGGTATGTGTTACAGTTGTGTACTCCCAGCTTTCATTTCCTCCTGCCGAAAGTCATCAAACGAAGACGACCATTGATAGTACATTTGTAATTTGTCATTTTACTTCTTGCATAAAGCACCCAGCTTAGTGTTGTTTTAGGGAAAAGGTGTCTGCTAATGCCCATGCCTTTTCCACTTAACATGGATTTGAAACACCTAATCTGATTTTTTGTTGTTTTAATTCTCCAAGTTGACGCATTATTTAGGCCGATGTTTACTTCGGTATGTTTATTCTGACCTCGACGTAAACATATTATTTGCTTCACTTAAGCAAATTTGTTTATTATTTTGAATGCGTTATAGCATTCAAGCTGGACTATTCAAAACCTTTATTTATGCAGTTTAGCATTTAATATTTTATCACCAACACTACCTTTGTTTGTGCTTTTGCCGGAGTTTTACTTGTAATTTTTGTAAAAATTCCATTTCGAAACCCTGACAGTGACTTCAGAATGTACCAAATGGCTTTTTCCTTTTATTAATTTGCCATTATTCGTGTCTGAATAAGCACCCTGCATTTTAAATCTAATTTTAAACCCAAGAGTATAATTTGTATATACAGAGACAACCTTACTCAACTCTCCATAGTCTACACTCCTTCAAACTGCTCTATACTGTACTTTCAAATTGGCTCTATGGCAATCAGCAAGCAGGATTCTCTTACTCCTGGCCTCTCAGCCAATCAAGAGGGCATGGCTCTCCCACGCGACTTCGCTTTGTCAGCAAGGATCCGATCCTCTGGTATAAAACAGACCAAGCATTCTGAATCGATAGCATAGCTCACAGACCAAAAGCCAACAGTCGCTACGCTGGTCAGGAGGTAGAGATGTCCCCACCAAGCACGTTGCCAGAAAGGTAATAGTTATTGGACTGAGCTAGTTTAACTTTCAAACTCATTATTTTAGGAAAGATATTCTAAATTGGTAGTATAAATTTTAAACTTGAATTGTTGACTTTTGCGTGCTTTATGGGGACATAGGCCATCAGCATTTTTGATGTAGTCTCACCATAAATTTAAGGATTCACGGCCCCTTCCTAAAAATCAGCTTTATTCCTTTATCATAACTCAAATGTTATTTTAAACTTGATTCACTAAATCATTTCAGTTACTATTCAGTTACTTAATGAAGTAGTGGCCATTGTGGTGGAACCCTAATATTCATCTGTTTGATCAGGATGTTGTAATGAAGAACATTCTTCGTCACTTTTTATTTTCTTGTGCCACGCAACTCCATTGGGCACAGAGCTTCCCCCCACCAAAAAATAACATTTTTGAACCAAGACTTCAATAAACTGCATCTTTAAACATTTCTACTGCTACACAACAAGAGAAAACACAGCCTCATTTAAAACCAATAAACACTTTTCTTCTTAACATTCGCAGAACCGTGGACGCTCTTTACCCACGTATTACATGTAATAATGTGAATCATTTCTTTCTTGCTTTCAGGCATAAAGCCTACGCCAATTTAGTGTTCTATATAGGGTAAAGGGTGTTGCTAACATCAGCCCTTATGTACATTTTCATCTGCAACTTTTATGTATAAAAACCCATAGCACACTTTTACTCCAAATAGGCGTATTTATTTTCGCACACGATGTTCACATAGAATAACACTGGCTTCACATTTCCAAACTTAGTACATTATAGCTGGTTTATATTTGAATTAAGCTTCACCAAAGCCTCGGTAGTATTACTTAAATTTAACCAAGTTGGCAATTTACCGTGTTTTAATAACGCAAGATGTTGACAGTGTATCTTGTAAAAACTCATGGCTGGTCAATCCCTCTATTATACAGCGCTATTTTTATTTTACCTCTTCCTCGTGATGGCAATGGCTTATCTTCTACTAATCCATTAATAAAACTTAAATAAAACTTCCAGAGGTATTACCCACGCAGCAAACGATTTAATTAGGCTTTCATTATTTTATTGCAAGTTTAAAACTTGTACTGCATCTTGTTTACAAGCCTTAGTTCCTTCAATTAGCATCAGTAATGCTTTAAAAGTTTAAAATCAGTTAACGCCTTTCCCTGCCTTTGTTATGGGATGAGACGTAATTATGCAAATTACTTTAATTAATTTAATTAAGAATAATCAGTACTTGCATATTAAATTAATCATAATATCATGAATAACTTGACACTGCCCATTTATTATTAATCAAAATAAAACCGCACGATCAACGAATATTTATTATTGATAAGAAAAGAAATAACAACTAAGCTATTTTATTTTGAAGCCAGAGCCTTAAAAGACCAACAGGGGCTGAGAAAGAGAGCACAACACATCATAACAGGTTGAGATTTATAGTCGTAAAGTAGCTAAGCCTCACACCCCAACTATTCAAAGAAATTCTGACACAACGTTTACATCCATATTTCTAGTAGAGCAGGCGGACATCTTGGCTATTCACAGTAAGGCAAGGAGCGCTGGTTTCAAGCTAGCCTATTGATAAAATAAATGTTTTCAAGCTAACCTAACTCAATACACACTAAAGTAATAAACCTCTCTTAGAACAGCTACAATGCTAAGGATTTCAACACAGAGAAAACTAGCATGTCTTGAGTCAGTCGTGCAGTCGTCGTTTCGAGTCCAGTTTGTCATCTTGTCCGTCCGCGTAGCTTAGCCGAGCGAGCTGAGTCAGGGAGACTGGGAGCCGGTTGCCCGGCAACACAGCCTCAAGCAGCTGGGATCAGTGTAACGTATAATCTGTATCGTTCACAATACAATCTGTTTTAATAATTGAGCTGATATTTTAGCTGATATTTTGAGCTGGATGTTAGAAATACAGTAATGGGAAATATTAGCACTCTTGAAGGAATTTATTACTAGACTACAATCTATTATTTTGTCAGAGTCCATGAATACGATCTCCTCTTTTCCATTCCGCTCTCTAACATTTTATTTACAGGCACCTGAAGTAATGCAATAATGTTTTGCTCGTATATATTCAATAATCGCATTTAAAAGTATAGTTGGAATAAAACTTAACCAAATTAAACAAGTGCCATAATCCAGTTCTTGTCATGTCTTGATTTTATTAGAGTTTAAGAACTTTTTGTGTCAAGTGTATTTTGTTTGCCATTCTAGATAATTTTAGTTTGCTTGGTGGATTTTAACTAAAGTAAACCCAATGGTGTCAGAAGTTACTCACGTGGCCTTTTGATTACTTCTGTGACCAAGAAAATAATTAACTTTTAGAGCAAATTTAATTTTTTTAATCGTGCGTTTGTTACTGACACCCAAAACAATGGTGTCAGAAGTTACTCACGAAGCCGTTTGATTACTTCTGGTGACCGAGGAAATTATTAACTTTTAGAAGCGAAATATTTTTTATTATTGACTTTGTGCTTTGCGACTGACACCCAAAACAATGACGTCAGAACGTTCTCAAGTGGTTTTTGATTGCTTTTGGTAACGGAGAAAATTATTGAGTTTTAGAAGCGAATTTTTTTTTTTTAATAATTACTGGACTTTTGCGATTAACACCCAATACAATACGGTCGGAAGTTACACACGTGGTCGTTTGGTTTGTTTTCGTGACCAATTTAAAGTAGTTCGTTGGATATTTTGTGGTTAATTTTTTTATCAGTGCCAATTTTCGATTTACAAGTTCAGTGTTCTGTTCATGGATTCTTGGTTGTGTTGGTAGCCTATTGATGTGTTTGGAGTGCTTATTGCTGCATGAGAGTGCTATTCTATTCAGGAGAAATTGATTTTAGTGATTACTTACTGTTGATAGGATTGATTGTTGCAAATTGCGGGACGCTGTTGAAAATTGATAATCGGTGATTTCATAGCAATCGAAGTAGCAAATTGCGGTTTATCACGTTCATTCAGGTTGTTGGTTGGTAAGTAATTTTGAGTGAAAATTGCTTTTGGTTGAAATTGGTTATTTTCTGTGAATTCAGTAAAGGCTGATAGCAGGGAATTTTTTTGGGAGCCAAATAGCATAGCAGAGACATTCACTTGTAGTGCTAGGGTCATTGTTTGGATTGCTGATTTTTTTTTTTTGGTTTGTTAAATTTTTTTTCCAAACTGTAAAAATTTAACATGCCTAGAGGTAGAGCAAGAATAGCTTGAGGGGCCATAACCCGCTCGTCTCGTGGTAAGCATATCATTTCGTAGAGAATTATTGGTGAACTTGATGATTCAAGCCTATTCACAGCCAGTACTCCTAAACGAGCGAGGTGTAGGGCTAGGCCTTTAAGCGAATCTGAATCTGAAAATAATGCTAAAACCATTCGACATAATTCCTTCACCAGTGCGTAGTCATGACCGATCTCTGTCTCTCAACCAAATTTTGGCAAGATTGGGTAATGCCTCTAATGGAAACAGGCCTAATGGTAGCGTTTCTCCTCAAATTTGATCTCGTGAAAAAACAGTGCCTCCAGACAGGGGTAATAATAATGGCGCTGATAATTCAGATAATTCATTAGTATCTCAGGTCTTAGCAGCTTGTGTGCAGGCTGACAATGACTCACACAAAGACATGATGAGGTAGACTGCGGATAGCCATTTAGAAGTGGTTAAAGAGTTGGTTAAAAGTTTCAGAACTTGCACCCAAAGCCTAATTCTCAATGATGCAAGGCTCTGGGACGACGTAAGGGCGACGAAGAAATCCGTCACTCCATTTTCAGGCAACGAAACAATTGATGTTTTCACTTTTAATGTGTGAAAATTTAAGAATGTTACATTCCTCAATGCCAGATTCTGAATTAATTGCAGCAGCTAGTGCGAAAAGTGTAGGCAGTGTGACCAAATTTTTGGCAACAAACACTAACGTTGCGGGGTAAAATAATTGGAATAAATTTAAGCAAGCCTTGATCGATCGTTTCGGTTCAGGCGGTCGTAGTATAACCATGGCTATGCTCTTCCATACTAGAATGGAACCAGGTGAAACTTTGGAGATTTTGCACAACGATTGGAAACCATGGCCTCAGCCATATGGCTGATTAAACCTGATGATAGCGAAGAGGGTGTGGCCCGCAAATTAGCATCCGAGGATGAGGGTTTGAGATCAGCCTTTTTGCAGGCAATGAGTCTGGAAATTGAGGTGCATCTTACAGCTGTTAATCCCCCCACTTTTCATGAGATGTGTAATCAGGCTATTATTAAGCGCTCAGTTTTGCAATGTAGAGACGCACTCATGAAGGGGAATGAGGCAAAGGGCCAAAGGGGACTAAAAGTAAACAAACTGACATAAAGCAGTCGGCCTACAAATCCTACAGTCAATAACTTAGCAAGGGGCTTGATTTTGGAGTGTTTTGAAGCATTATAGAAAGCTCATAAGTTAAAACGGACTAAGGATGCACTAAATGAGGCAAAGGTCTGTGTAGTAGGTCAGGAATCACAGGATATGAGGGCTTGCTGTAGGTGTTTGGCCAGAAGCCATCTAAAACGAGATTGCCGTTGTAAACGTGGTCTTGTATTATACACTCGTAGTGAGGCCACCTTGACACCGCCGAGCAAAAAACCTGAGGGCAGAAATCTTCGTTTTTCAACGAACACTTTTTTTTATTTGGCGCTGCCGCATCAAAAAGACCTGGCTTCATAAAAAGGCATATCTCCATGAAAAACGCTTCAAATCGACCAATTCATGCAGCCCTTAATAGAAGAACACATCCTCTAACTTTCTACGGAAAAACATCTGTAAAATTCATCTCTGTTAAAATTTGACATCACTAAGAAAAATCGCTCAAACTGTGCCGTAGCGAATTTCATTTCCGGTCGCCGATTCCCAAACATTGTATATTTGTATTTATTTCTTTCAGGCAAAAAGCCAACAACACTAGCTTAGTTATGTTTTAGGAGGGGCTTCCATTTTTTGGTACTTAACCTCACATACATGTAAAATACACACGATATTTTTTATTTGTAAAACGAGTGACGAATTACGTTATTTATGAAAAATGTCCGACTGTTAAAATTGCACTTGTCTGCTTTGCTAAATCTCCTTGCCTAAACCACTGTTTCTATTTGAAATTGTTTTGTGAACATAGTTCTTGTTCAAGTGTCGAATTTAATGTAAAATTCAAAGCAAACTTTTAAAACTAAAGCTAAGTTGTGTACAAAGATAACTAAATGTAAAGTGTAGCCCTTTTCATGTTTGACTAAAAATAAAACCAGGAGTTTTAAACGCCAAACGCAGTTATTAGATCGTTATTTGCTGGAAGTTAACTTTTAAGACAATTCTCTTCAAATTAACTTAGCTAGCTTTTTCCCACCTTGGTGGCAGCAATACCCGCTTGTTATTACTAGTTAGCCTAATTATTAGGACATCGAAGCTCCATTTCCTACGCCGGGACTGTAGCAGTTGTGCTGTTTTAACCAAAAAGTACTCAAAGTCAACGCAAAAGTGATAATAAGTAAGATCCAGTTACACCAGGCGCCGGCGCTGCTACAAGCACCTACTCCGTCGTAGCATCCGCCGTTACAAATGGTGGCAGCGGTGGGATGAGCAGGTGCTGTTCCTTCAAGTGTTTCCCCCCTGCCATGCTACTATGCCATTTGTGTTGAACAATTCTTCAACCAAGATGTCCGTGACTCCGACACTATAGTCACCCGAAAAAGATGTCAGCATTGCCGCTCATATCAATGCAAAACCCGATGTCCGCACTGACGCTAACAACAGTGCAAACCATCTGCTCCAACAACAAAGCCAGTTCCGGAGCCAGGAAGCAAGGATAGCAGTCCCCCCCCCCCCCCCGACTTGGAAATCAACAAGCCGTGGGCCGACAACTGTGAGGAGGATTCAGCCGATTCCAGGACGTGAGGCTCCGTAGCTGTATCCAGTGGACCTTGGGCAACGCCAGCCATCGTTCCAGTGCAGTAGACCTCAACTCGAGACGACTACAGTAACAAGTGTGCAAGCCTATTCATTCATCAGGTGAGAAGTTTGGATTGGATTGACTGACCGCACAGTGATTGTGTCTGGGGTAAGTGAGCATAAGATATGCTTAAGGCCGCCAAGCCGAGTGTTGTAGTTAGGAGCCTTTTAGGTATTTTAATTATTTATACACCTGAGTGCTAGGGGTCTAAAATAAGTGTATTTTTTGCTAAAACTTACGGGAGTTGGGAGAGAAGTGTTTTAAGTAACTCGCTGTGCTCAATTTAAAAGTAAATTAATTTGCGGCTGCATTTTAATGGTTAAGTTTCATTTATAAGAGTTTTATTTTGAAGCTTAAAGTTAAAAATGTCCAACATGGATGATTTTTAAGATGTCATTAAAGACATACAATACAAAGACCTTAAAAGGCCTGTTTGAAATTAGGCCTTACCGGTACTGAAACTAGACACGAATCAGTTACTATTCAAATACCGATGGAACGGACGATTTACTTCGGTTTTCGTTCATTATCACTTACTTCTTTTTAATGCAGTACCAAAAGTTTCCAGTTACTCCAAACTAGCAAATTTTCGAATGCTTATACTGGCATTCTTCCTCAGGCTTGGGCAATGAGACGCACACGCACCAACTGTCCTACTTCCACACCGAACGCGATGATTCCAATTCTCTCCCCCCCCCCCCCCTTTTCATCGATGTATCAACTTTCCAGGTTGCTGCTATCAAGCTCCGCGTGTGTCGCTGGTCTAACAGGGAGAAACTTCTTCCACTTCGTTTCCAGTTTTTCACACAGTTCGGGGGTCACAATTTTATTAATCTGCTTGAATGCAGGGTCTTAGAAGCGTTGCGGTTACAGTTAGTCTCTCGTCCTGTTCTGGTTCATGCTGTTCTGGCTTTGGTATCCCATTTTCGGGTCGTCTTTCATCTAGGATTTTCTTGCCGAGAAGCTTCCGAATATTCAGGGGATTGCGGAATACACATTGTATTCCTATTTTACCGAGAGCCCTCTTAACCCGCTCACTACTGCCAGGCATGTAGGTCACAACCTCCGTGGGGCTATCTCCAGCGTTTTTCTCATTAACTTTCTTTCTGAGAAGGTCCTTCCAAGCTTTTGCTCTTTTTATCGCTTCATTGATAGCCCGAGCGGGGTATCCCATCGCCAAGTATTCTTCTTTCACTTTCTTGAACCAGCTTTCACCCTCTTTTACCTCCATGATCCTGCTCCTAATTCTCATCATCTCGCCTTTCATTACAGCTAGGAGTTGGGATTTCGGGTGTCCCGAGAAGAACGCTATTCCTCTTTCGGTCTGTTTTTCTTTCGTACAGTTTTTTTCGTACAGGTTTTTCGTACAGTTTCCACTTCAGTTTTCCATCCACTCCTCTTTGAATCATGGTGTCCAAGAAGGGGAGACTTCCTTCCTGCTCATCCTCGGAGGTGAAGCCCAAATCCGTAGACCAGCCGTTCAAGGTCCTTTCAGCAGAGTCTATTTCTTCGACCCTCCCAGCTGTGAATGAATCATCAATATACCTAACCCACAGCTTGAGCGATGGGTGGTGATGGAGCACGTGTTCATCTAAGCTCTACAAAACAATCTCAGCGATCCTAGGGGACGAGGAGTATCCCATTGGGGTACCTGCAATCTGCCAATACGTAACACCTCGAAACTCTACATAGATGTTTGCCAGAAGTAGTTTAGGCAGTCTCCTGTCAAGCTCATATTCTTCTTTCTTCACTTTGTTCCTCTCTGCGGCCTCGTCGATTTTTTCCAGAATAAGGTGGTGTGAAAGGCTCGGGAACAATGCCGCAATGTCAAAAGATCTCAGCCTGTCTCGTTCGTCAAGCTTAATTCCTTCAAGCCTCCGTAGAAAATCCGAAGTGCTGCTTAATGCACACTCACCCCAAATGTATTTCTGGAGCCGGGGTGCTAGGAACCAGTCCACCTGTTGGGCCGGACCTCCCTTAGCGGAGGTGATCATACGCATGGGGAACCCTTGCTTATGGACCTTTACTTGGCCAAAAACCCCTGGGAGTCTTGAACCCGGTTTTGGTTTGAGCCTCTCCCCCTCTGATTCGGTTAACAGCTTGTCCTTCACAAGCCTAACCAGATGCCCTTCAATGCAGGAGTGCAGAGTGCGGCCAAAGTTATACTCCTGTTTCACATACATCTTATCATTCTGCAGTTCGGCTTCCAATTCCTGAATGTATTCAGTTTTTTCCATCACCACTGTCAGGTTCGACTTGTCAGCTCTTGTGATGTAGATGTTCCCATCATTTCTAAGATTTTCAACTGCCTTCACCATTCCTTTCGAAATATTTCATTCCTGTCGCCCTTTGAAGCCCCCAACTACACTGCGTCTGAGCTCTGCTGAGATGTTGTGATCCATTTCATATTTTTCCAAGATCACCTGCACATTTGCAGTAAAATTCGCTAGGTTTTCTGGTTGAGCATCTGGTCGTGTGGGGACGAATTTCTGGTCTAACTGAAGGATTTTAATCTCATCTTTACTTAGTTCACGCTTGGAAAGATTAAACACAAAGGGGTGAGGTTGAAGAATTCTTCCGTGCTGGTTCCTTTCTTGTAAGATCAGCCGAACGCCCCCTCTCGCATCTATAATACTGTCAACGCACGCGGTCGGCTGTTCTGTACAGCTTTCCCGATCGGTAGTTTCAGTTTCAGTTCCGGAGACGCTCTTACTATCGGCCGCACTTCCTCTCTCTTCATTCGGAAAAACTTCGTTGCGCTCACATTTCGGTGTAAACCTTCTCCTAGCGTACGAAGTTAGGCTAGTCCCTAATTTATGCAGCTTCTTGAGATGGCGATTCTGCACCGTAATTAATTTTCGCTCAACATTAGCTTTCACTTGCTTCCTAATACGATCTACTACAACTCTGCCCAATTTGATCTCCAGCTCCCCTTCCAGATTCTCGCATAGTACTTTCAGTCTATTGAGTCTCCTGTGGCACTCTACTATTCGTTCTATCACAGACAACTGAGTCGCGTGGAGCGCAATTTTCTTTCCCCAAACGGTGTCAGATTTCGGCTTTACTTTCATCGACGCTGTGTATATTCCTTCCCTCTTGCAGGCCAAGTTGAACTTCAAGTGTGATTCGAATTTCATCATCTAATTACGTGTTTTCTCTAGCAGTCTCACAGTTTTCAAGATAGAAGGATTTTTAGCTTCCTTGATCAATTCAAATACTGATGGAACGGACGATTTACTTCGGTTTTCGTTCATTATCACTTACTTCTTTTTAACGCAGTACCAAAAGTGTTCCAGTTACTCCAAACTAGCAAATTTTCGAATGCTTATACTGGCATTCTTCCTCAGGCTTGGGCAATGAAACGCACACTCACCAACTGTCCTACTTCCACACCGAACGCGATGATTCCAATTCTCTCTCCTCCCCCCCCTATTCATCGATGTATCAACTTTCCAGGTTGCTGCTATCAAGCTCCGCGTGTGTCGCTGTTGTAACAGGGAGAAACTTCTTCCACTTCGTTTCCAGTTTTTCACACAGTTCGGGGGTCACAATTTTATTAATCTGCTGAAATGCAGGGTCTTGGACATTCATAAGTGCCACTGTTTTGTCTTGGCAGTGTTGGATAGCAATTGCCTCCAAGGCACGGACGTGTGCCTCTTTGTAGGAGTTGGATTTAAGCATCACTCTCGTTCCTTCCCAGTCAATCTCGTGCCTCGTTCTCAGTATGTGGATGGCAACTGCGCTTCTGTTGTCAATGAGCACGCGAAAGCCACCTCAGAGAGACAACAGAGGCGCAGTTGCCATCCACAGACTGAGAACGAGGCACGAGATTGACTGAGAACAGGACAAGAGACTAGCTGTAACCGCAACGCAAGTAGAACACCATTACCGGACCAGGAGTAAGACGAAGAATACGAGAGAAATAGAAAGGGTAGACGGAGAAAAACAGGAGGAAAGTGTGAAGAGTGACGAAGAGAATTTTGACGAGAGTGATGGTGAAGAAGAAAAACAAATCTACGGTGAGGGAATGCTGCCCACTACATCTGAGGCAGTCTATTGGATTCCGTGTAGTGACTGCCCTCTTGGTTACGTCGGCGAAACGAAGAGAAAAGTTAGCATAAGGGTCAATGAGCACGCGAAAGCCACCTCTAAAAGAGACAACAGAAGCGCATTTGCCATCAACAGACTGAGAACGAGGCACGAGATTGACTGGGAAGGAACGGGAGTGATACTTAAATCCAACTCCTACAAAGAGGCACACCTCCGTGCCTTGGAGGCAATTGCTATCCAACACTGCCAAGACAAAACAGTGGCACTTATGAATGTCCAAGACCCTGCATATAAGCAGATTGATAAAATTGTGACCCCCCGAACTGTTTGAAAAACTGGAAACGAAGTGGAAGAAGTTTCTCCCTGTTACAACAGCGACACACACGGAGCTTGATAGCAGCAAGCTGGAAAGTTGATACATCGATGAAGGGGGGGGAGGGAAGAGAATTGGAATCATTGCGTTCGGTTTGGAAGTAGGACAGTTGGTGCGTGTGCGTCTCATTGCCCAAGCCTGAGGAAGAATGCCAGTATAAGCATTCGAAAATTTGCTAGTTTGGAGTAACTGGATCACTTTTGGTACTGCGTTAAAAAGAAGTAAGTGATAAAGAATCGGTTACTATTTTGAAAAATGCCGTTGAGGAAGAAAAAATTTCCTTAGACGACCTCTCTGACGAACCAGCCCCGGCTATAGAGAAGAGAGAGGCTACTATTCTACAAAAGAAAGAATTAGCAGCTAAAGAGCAAGAGCTTTCACTTAAAACCGAAGAGTTAAGGTTAAAAGCCTTAGAAATAGCCAACACGGACAAACGTATGGCTCACGAATTAGCCCTAAGGGACCAAGAGGCCCAAATTAGGGATAGAGACGCTCAATTAAAGGAGCAAGAAGCACAAATTAGCTACGCGCTAGTGCTCGTGAATTATTAAAATTAGACAAGCAGATCGAACTAGCAAGGCTAACGGCTGCAAATCTTAGTAATACTTCAAGCCGCAGCAGTGGTACAGTAACTCCTTCTATTCCCAGTGTCCCTGTAAACAAACCTGGTAAAATTGCTGACGCTGTCAGACTTGTCAATAAGTGGACTTCCAAATCGGAAATCAATAGCTTTTTTAAGATTTTTGAAAAGACTATGGAAACACAAAGGACTCCAACCTCACTTAGGAGAAATTTTGATTAAAGTGTGTGATCAAATGTCAGTTTTAGACATGCACGATTATGAACTAGTGAAAAATAAGTTACTAGAAAGGTTTGTTCAAACTAAAGAGTCGGTTCAAGCCCAGTTCCATTCTCTTGAACGTGAACCCGAACAATTGTTCCACGAACACGCGTTCGAGTTAGAAACTCTATTTTCTAGATGGGTATCTTTAGCTGAAGTAAACAGCAGCTACAAGTTAGCTAATTTAATCCTATTTGAGCAATTCACCAAATCGTGTCCTATTGCACTGCACAAGTGGTTGCCGGACCAGATTAAAACTGGGACGTTAACTGAAGCAGCCAAACTCTGTGATGAGTTCACAACCAGAAATAAACAAATTTCTGCCGACATGGCCCTTAAAACAGGGAAGGCACAACCTAGTGCTTCATCGTCTTGACAAGCTTCTAAAGCTTCCTCCAATTTTCGAAGTGGCAACCGAGCCTCTTCCACTGCAGCTAAACCGGCTGGTACTGCAGCATCTTCTGCCGATTCGAGTAAAGGAGAATCGGCCAGCAGCAACAACTCCAATCGTGAGGTTGACAGGCCTAGAAAGCCCAAGTTTGAAGGTGTTTGTTTCTTTTTCAACAAAACCGGGCACAAAAAAAATTGAGTGCCGTATGCGTATAGCCCAAGAAGCTAACTCAGCTAATAATGCTGAATGTCATTTTGTGAGTAATAGTCCTCCCGAGATGGTTTTATCCAAACATATTCTCGAGTGGTCAGTAAATGGTACTAAGTGTCTTGTTTTGAGAGACACCAGCTCGACACACGATGTCATTGCTAGGAATTTGGTAAAGCCCGAGCAGTTCACGGGTGAGTACGCCCATTGTCACAACGCTCTGACAACCGCCCACGCAATCGCAGTGATTGACGTTGAAACTCCGTATGGTAGGATTCAATCCGAAGCCTTAGTTTCAGATCACATGGGACCCCATTTCCAGATGCTTTTGGGTGTGCCTTCACAAACAGTGTTAGAAGAAAAAGGTTTAAAGGCCCTGCCCCCTTACTCTAACGCCATCACACGTTCACAAACACGTATGGACCAACAACTCCCGATATTAAAACCCAAATATCGTGAGATCGATTCTGAAAGTGAAAACGACTCAGACAGTGACTCTGATTCTAATGTAGTTCCCCCTTCACAGGAAGGTTTTTATCTCCTAAGTTAGATAGCTTAGATGCAGCTATTTTAGGTCCTCAGTCAGATCAGTTAACTAAATTACTGAAGGTTGACACACCTGAATTTGCCAAGTTGCAGTTATACTGCCCAACTTTACAACCATGTTGGCAAACTGCTGAGATCCCGCTGGACCAGCAGGATGAAAACAAACAGTTTTTCATCGAGAAAGGATTGCTTTTCCGTAAACCCTTTCGACCTTTAGGAAGACCGTTAATCGAGAAACAGCTAGTGCTTCCTAAAGAATGTAGAGACTTAGTCTTAAACACCGCGCATGCTAATACATGGGCAGGGCATCTAGACCGATCCAAAACTAAGGATAAGGTGTTGACTAGCTTCTACTGACCACATTGTTTTACCGACATTGACAACTTTGTTTCCACTTGTTTAACCTGCCAGAAAAATGATAAATCTGGACAGAAGTTTGTTGCCCCTATGGTGCTAGTGCCCATGGATGATGAGCCGTTCAACAGATATATTATAGATATCGTCGGCTCCATCAAGCCTACCAGTAAGGCTGGTTATAAGTACATTTTATCGTTACTTGACCCTGCAACAAAGTTTCCAGAGGCTGTGCCCCTTAAAGAGGCCAACAGCCAGAGCGTTGTAGACGCTCTCCTCCTTGTCTTTTCTAGATTAGGCTTTCCAGCCGAGCTCCAAAGCGGTCTAGGCTCGTGCTTCATCTCAGAACTAACAACTTTGTTCTTAGAAAAATGCGGTATAAAGTGTGTGTTATTCCAGTATGAACCACCCGCAATCCAACAGTGTGGAGCGCTTTAGCAGGACACTCAAAGCGGTGCTAAGAGCTGTCTGTTATGAGCATCCCCAGGACTGGGAGAGGTGCTTACCAGGAGCAATGTTTGCCCTGAGAACTGCTCATGAGAGCACTGGCTTCACTCCAGCTGAAATGGTCTACGGACGCAACCTCAAAGGCCCACTGGAGTTGGGGAAAAGCCATTGGATCGAGCCGGACGTTCATCCATCCGTATTAGAATACATCTTGGACTTGCTCCAGAGATTTAAGTATTCTCGTGAACTTTCTCAAGAGAACATCCTTAAGAGTCAAATGAAGAACAAGTCTTATTACGACGTCAAGGCTGTTGAACGCAAGTTCAAAGTTGGTGATAAGGTTCTAGTCCTTAAACCAGCAAGAACCAATAAGTTGGATATTTATTGGGATCGACCCTGCGAAGTCTTGAAACGATTGTCTGATACTAATTATCTTATAAAGAAATCGTTTGGTGTACAAAAAGAGACCATTTATCATGTGAATCTTCTCAAGCCCTATCTGCCTAGGGAGGGGTCTAGCAATCCTTCTTATAATGACGAACGTGAGCTTCCTCGCACCGACCATGTACCCTTACCAGAAATTCTTATAAGATGTCTTAAAAGAAAATCTAATAAGAATCTTATAGGAAAGTGGGACATATGCCTATAAGAATTCCTATACATCTTATACAAACTTCTTATTAGATTGTAAAGTGCATTCTTATCAGATCATATAAGCTAGTCTTATGAGATCTTATACGTTATTCTTATAAGATCTTATAAGTTAGTCTTATAAATTCGTATATGATGCTCTATAGGATCTTATAAGATGTTCTTATAGGATCTTATAGGATGTCCTTATTGGATCTTATAGGATGTCCACATCGGATCTTATAGGATGACCTTATTGGATATTATAGGATGTCCTTATTGGATCTTATAGGATGTCCTTTTTGGATCTTATAGGATGTCCTTATTGGCTCTTATAAGATGTTCTTATGGGATCTTATAGGATGTTCTTATGGGATCTTATAGGATGTTTGTGTGGGACCTTATAGGACATTCTTATAGGGTCTTATAGGTTATTCTTACGGGAACTGATCAGATATTCCTACTGCAGCTTATAAGATGTTCTTATAGGATGTTATAGTTTATTCTTATGAGATTCCTATCCAAGTCCTATAAGCTATTCTTATTAGATCTTATAAGCAAAGCTATTACATTTAAATAGGTAATAATAATTTAGCTTGTTAAAATTGTCTGCAAATTTTAGATGCTTAGGTTTTGTAGTGATATAAATAAATAGAGTTAGCTCTAGTATATATATGCGCTGTAGCCATTTTGTTTATTTATATCACTACAATAACTACATCAAGCATGTTTTAAATTATATTTTCAACAGATTTTAACACTTGCGGCAACTTATTTAAAGGGACAAAAAACACAGCACTGAATGTTTCATGCCTTACGGTACTAAAATGTCATTTAAATTTTAGTTAGCTGTACAGTAAAAAATAATGTTACTGCAGTTGCCATTTTGGCAAGTAGGGACCAAAACTAACTTACTCCTTGCCAAAGTTCGGTCGCCATTTGGCAAGTAGTGAGCAACATTGATGAAGATCGGGCTTATCTCTAAGACAAAATATTGCAAATTTACACGTTTTGTTCAGAAGCACCTGTGGCACGCTTCACCAGTGTTGGTTACCAGACGCCAAATAGAGGAATAGGACTATTCGAAAGATGGCGACTTCAGTTAGGGTATACTCGCCAAAATGGTGACCGTGAATCCCAAGCCTCAAATTATCAGAGGCTGAAAATGTAGTAGCGCTTACTTTGAAATATGGGAATCATCTTCATAGCACAGTATACGCACAATTTCAAATAAATAAAGATATCAGTACCAAGATCTTCTGCAAATTTTGGACTGTCAATACTCTGGAGAGTTGGGGTTTCAGACGACAGTCTTCTTCAGGCAAACACAGAAAAATAACGTCACTATGTCATGTTCTGTTTGATTGTAACGACGAATATTTTTTTATATTTTTTTTTTTAATATTTTAAATTTCTTTTTGAGCCTTAAGTAATTTAATGCTCGTGTTGCTGAACTGGCTTAATTTTGAACATTAGGCCTACCAGACTTTTAGAGAAGAAGAAATATCTGGTAAAGGGAGGTGCCAACCCAGGGATTCCATCCGGGAAACCTCCGATCATCGTAGGGGCTGAAAGATTGTCTAGAATTTGCCAGAATAGTTCTCATAGCAGATGAAGGAGCATGGTAGCCTCTCATGCTACCCTGGCTGGCAGTCCTGGTGGGAACTTTGCTAAGGTCCCATTTCCAGGGGTTTGACCAGATTAACAAACCTCCAGCAACCAGGCTGAGCTCTCTCACCGCTCAGCCATGATGACACACATAGTGACATGATTTGCTGTGTTTGCCTGAAGAAGACTGTCGTCTCTGCCCCAGCATCTCCAAAGTATTGACAGTCGAAAATTTGCAGAAGATATTGGTACTGATATCTTTAGGTAATCAATTAATATTTTAGTACTAACACCAGTATCAATTCCAAACTGGATAATTAGAACAACGCAATAAATGAGGAAGCCTGAAGTAGCAACAAAATTGTTGTAACTTTTTCGATGAATAGATTTTTGGCAGTGGCATGCTAATTTCCATATTTCCTAGCCACCTGGTGACTGACACCTTATTTTTATTTGTGAAGGTTGACGTGTTGGTACCTTAAATTATCGAGGATCAAAATTGTTCAAGTTAATCACTAAAATACATTCTCGACCTCTTTTCTTAGACACTTAGTGAAAAGAGGACTAATGATACGCCAGAAAAGAAACAACCAAAAACAATAATTGGTTTAGCGAATTTTTGGTAGTATATAATATGCTTACAGAGAACATCCACTACCTTCATCAGGGAAAAAGTGTACGAGCACGCACAAAAATAACGACTACATGCTAGAGTTTATGTTTGAATTTTGCTGCCGTTGGCCGTTTGGATGGTGCTGCCATCTCGTGCTGCAAACTCGTGCTGCTCATTTGTTGTTGAAGTAGGAGTCATCAGTTTGTGCCATTTCTTGGAGAGGCTTGCTGTCAGTTCAGGTGTAGTGATTTTCTGGATATTTTTATGTGCTGGTTCCTGTAAACTCATGAGTGGTTTTCTTTTAAACTGGAAAAGTTGAATGG
This sequence comes from Lithobius niger, assembly GCA_023313725.1. Classification (NCBI taxonomy): domain Eukaryota; kingdom Metazoa; phylum Arthropoda; class Chilopoda; order Lithobiomorpha; family Lithobiidae; genus Lithobius; species Lithobius niger. The sequence goes on along the minus strand of JAHWFP010091973.1, from coordinate 85,174 downwards.
CCATGCATTCTAGGGCTTGGAGGTGTGCGTCACTGGAGGTGTTAGATGTAGGAGCACGTGTGTTTTGTTCCAGGCGATGTCGTGTTGGAACTTGACGTGATGCATGGCCCTAGAATGCATGGCCATTCAACTATTCCAGGTTAAAAGAAGACCACTCATGAATTTTCAGGAACCAGCACATAAAAATATCCAGAAAATCACTACACCTGAACTGATAGCAAGCCTCTCCAAGAAATGGCACAAACTGCTGACTCCTACTTCAACAACAAATGAGCAGCACGAGTTTGCAGCACGAGATGGAAGCACCATCCAAACGGCCAACCGCGGCGAAATTCAAACATAAACTCTAGCATGTAGTCGTTATTTTTGTGCGTGCTCGTACACTTTTTGACTGATGAAGGTAGTGTATGTTCTATGTAAGCATATTAAACTACCGAAAATTCGCTAAACCAATTATTGTTTTTGGTTGTTTCTTTTCTGGCATAGCGTTAGTCCTCTTTTCACGATTTCTTTAGCCAGAGTAAATTGAGCCTGTCAGCTTTCAGAATAGACACTTAGTGTTGATGTGGTCCAATATGATTTTGTTCTTTTATCCCCTAAAACTTTATAAAGCTTCTGTAGCCTACCGCTATTGATACAAGTTTAAAATTGTCGATAGTTAACTACCGCACGGTCCACACCGCTGAATATTCATCCTGCATTAAACCACTTTTTCCTCCTAACCTGATGTGATAGTGAAATATGGTATGCAGGCAGTATTGATATCCCCCCCCTCCCCCCCATCAAAATTTAGTCCTGAGCTTTGTTAGGCCACTAAAAATAAGAAAGTTGGTTCTCAGGCCTTTTCTTAAGAAATGTGTGCGGGCAGAATTATATTTTTATTTTTCGGCCCTATTTGCTGTATATTTTAGGAAACCATTTTTTATTTTGAGTAGGCTAAAATAAAGTACAACACTACCTCGTAAATCTGCTTACTATGTGTCCACAAAGATATGACATTTTATTCATGCCTCACCCAAAGACCAATTTTGATCTGTAACTGCTACTTTGCTGCGTCTTTTTTTATTTCTCGTGAAAAAAAATTGGAGCAGAGGGGCCTGAGAACCAACCATTTTTTTTTTTTACAATGCAGTTTCAAATGTAGGCAGGACAGACACTCAAGTCCAAAATAAATAAATCATATGCTACCACATGATTGTTTTATATTAGGCTTGAGCGTCGATCTTGCCTACATTTTGAAAAACCTATGCAAATAGTGACATTTAACACAATCAGACAAACTAAAAATAGTAGCTTGGTTCCATTTTTCAAACTTTTTAAAATTTGTTGAAGTATTTTTTAATGTTTTTTTTTTGAAAATTTTAGAGCAAATTTTAACACTTGGGTCTTCTTCCATATTGGAAAATTACTAAAATAAACCTACACAAAACAAAACAGGAAGAAAACATGCAAGGCCTGAAATCAGCGAAACTCAATGCTAGGAGGCTAAAATTATTCAATGCACTAATTTAAATGTTTCACACATTATTAGCTTCCAAAGCTATGTTCATAGGGCACAGAAAAAAAACATTCAGACATTTACCTCAGACATTTATCTCTTCCAAAGGGGACACCAGACTTTTTTTTTTATTATTTATTTTATTCCAAAGTTACTTCCTGTTTTAATGGACAAAAGTACGTTCAAATCTTAACGTAAAAAGTTGCAAGGGATTGCTGTACATGGCCCAGTTGTAGTGATTTTGGGGATGTCCTTCTTTTTGGGGCCGAGTTGTGGTTTTCACTGAATAACGTGAGAACCATTTAAGCACTCAATTTTAAATTAGCATCATTCGAAAGTGATCGAAAAGACGATTAAATGGTGTATTGAATGTCAAATCGTTCAATTTTTGGTGGAATTATGGGAAAAAACAACTTTCCAGCAAACATGAAAAATAAAAAGGGTTGACCCGCACACATCTAACCAGCAAGAATTTTTTCCAAGACCTAAAACTATGCGAAATAGGTATTATTACGAACCTTGAAAACATGGAACCAAACTTTTGAAGAACTGTCGTGCTAAACGTTTTTTTTTTTAAAAACTGACACCAGCCTGAACTCAGAATATCTTTCAATTCTACATCTCAAAACCGTTAAGTTACATTTTATGAATTATATTAGACACGAATATCACCAACTAAAATGGAAATATTGGAATCTTATTAAAAGATGTACAGTTTTGTCACTAAAACGTTCATGCTAGCGTACAGAGAATTTGTGAAGTTGCGTCAAGTTTGTCCTATTTAGAAAGATGTAGGCAGTTAGCATAAGCTCACAGTAATTCTAAGGAATTACCTTGTTAAATGAAACAAACAGGAATCATCGTCGGTCACGTAGATCAGAGCATTATGATCAGAGTGTGTGTTTGTACGTGCATAGATCCACAATTTCGTTCATCCCAACTTACGCATGCAAACACCCAGCCACGGCCGTGATTTGGCTGCTTCTCCACGCTTCCATTTTCGAGGTCAAAGCCGTTACCGCTGCATCGATGATGCGTGCCAATTCCCTTTCTACTCCTACAGTTTCATGCCACAAACAACGTTTGTACACTCATCGAAGTGTTCGTTGTTGATCACCAGACGTTTAAACATCTTTCCATACTCGGATCACATTTATATTGCAATAGAAAACTTGGAAACTTCAGAAACGCACAGTCAGAGCACAAATCACAATCTTGGATCACGGTTGCCGCCATCTTAGAAGAAGCAGGGAGAAGCAAAGAGAGCTAGGATTGGGCAGCTACGGGTCACATGACCGTCATTTCAAGCAATCAGATTCGTTGAAACAACAGCTGATAGAACACTAGGTTACGAATTTTTAACAAAAATGTGCCAAGAATGAATAATCAACAAATAAAAAGCGTGATTTATTGATTTAATAAAAAGTAAAATAAATTACAACTTAAAATCTGCTGTCTGATGCTGCTCAGCGATCTGTTTACGTTCAGTAGCATCAGCATTAAGGTTGGTGGAAGGGGAGAATGTGAATTTTGTTGTATTCAATGGGCAGAAGTACGCAGGAATTTTGTATGGAGGGGGCACGCAGACAGAGAAATCATAGCTGGGTCCGAAATTTTGAAGACTTTTTTATAGTATTTTTTCTTTTATCGATAATTGTGTGGTGTTTGTCTCATGCCTGCTTGTATTTCTGACAGCTAATTCTGACAGAGGTGATGGTGGGAGGAAAAAGTGGGGTCTTTTTATTTTCGTAATTTTTTGTGGTTACTTTTTTTCCAGTGGTAGGGTGGGGGGGGATGGTAATTTGCTTTTTGAAAATATGGTTGAATTTTAATTATCGTATGCAGACCCAACTTTGGGGCAGAATGTCAACAACAGTTTTGTTCCTTGAATGACTGGGGAAAAAGTGTTTCGAGGGGGCCGTGAACAAAGCCAGACAGGGAGTTTGGGGCAGCGATGTTACCCCCCCCCCCATTTTACCTGTAAACTCCAACTTTGGGGCAATGTCAGTGCCCTCGAAGAATGACTCAGTTGGGGGGGGGGGTGTATGGAGGGTCCTGAACAAAAGCAAGCTAGGAGTCTGAGGGAGTGCTGTTAGCTTCACCAGCAGGCGGAAACTGAAGCATTTTACAGTATATCACTGCCGCATCCTGCTTCCAGATAGGAATTTATTTAGCATGATAACACGTTGGGGGTTGGGGAATAATCTCTAGCCCCCTTCCACTTCTGGTGTTTATTTTTTTTTCTTTCATTAACAAATTAACTATCGAGAGTTGCTGTTGATAACGGCTAGTCAATGGGTTTTGGGGAGTGCTATAAACTTTCCCAGTCTGGTCCGGGGAAGCCGAAACATTTTAAGAAAATGAAGTTCCTGACGCGACGCTAGGAACCCAATTTTAACCATCATTCTTAAACACTAACTCTACCCTGCAAACAGTTATAAATTTGGCACTTTTACTACCGAAACTAGGCCATGAAGCCGACAAGCCACTAGGGCTAAAGGCCTTTCGGCAATCGCAGCTTCCCCGCCTTGCCAGTCTGCTTCTGTAACTAATTATTGACCAAGTGAGCAAACTGAATAAAAATCAGTATTGAGGAGCCATCCGTGTGCGCATATTTTACATATTTTTTTTCAAAATTATCCACCAGATATGGACCAAAAAAAGTGCTTTGTACTTTTTATTTACAACTGACATATTTGAATAATAATTTTTAAAAATACTGTAGCGACCGAAGCTACAACTGTAGAGGTGCTTGTAGCCTCGCTGACATCAAGATGGTTTTGACCTTTAAATTACTAGTTGCGGTGGCGGTTTTTACTTTTCAGGAAACAGCACACATGTACTGCTGGCCCAGTATGGGTAACAGAGAGTCATTGGTCCTAACTGTAGGCTAACTAGTCAACTTTAAAGGGGGGTATTCTCTGCCACCAGGTGGGTGGTTAATTGCAGTCCTGACTTTAAGTAATAAGTGGTTTTCTTAATTAATTAAGTCTAGCAATTAATCGTACTAGTAAACAACTGACACAAACTCTTGGTTTATTAAATGACAGGCAAATATAAAAAGCAAGTATTTACATTTCAACTAGCATCAACAAGAAAGCTTTTAAATTAAAGCAACACGAGATTTACATTAAATCTGACAAGAATTTACATTAAATTCAGTTTCAATCTTTACATGTGCAAAGAATAACAATTTTGACAAGAAAAAGTTCTGCCAGGAACTCGCAAGAACCTGTTATTAAGTGCAAACCGCGGGAATTACACGAAATACTACCAGACTATGTTTTCTAAGTGCGACTTAGAATCAAATCTGCCATTTAGAATTTGTCACTTTAAGTTAACAAAAACTCTGCCAATCAACGAAAACACTTACATGAGTTTGGGCAACTAGCCATCGAAGTCTCTGTTTCTGCAAACCTAATTGGTTTAAGTGATCTATTTAGTGTTTGAGTAAGTTCATACTAAAAACACGGGGAAAAAAGCTGGTTTTTAGAAAGGGACCGTGAACCCTGACGTTATGGGGGTGGGGGGTCATTAATGCCAATCATGGTACCACCTCCATAAATTCTCAAAGCTTAAGGTTAGTCATTAAGTTTAGAACTATAAATTTTGAATGGGGTTTCCAAAAATTAAATTTTCTAAGTCAATACTAGTTTACTTACGAACCACTACCTTTGCCCGGCATGGTAACATTTGGACGGGACATCTCCTATACCGACTGGCGTAGCTACCTCTGGCTTTGAGATCTGCTGAGCGTGTGCTAACGATTGCCTCCTGGGGCTGGGGTTTTATACACATTACCGAAAGTTGGCGCGGACGACCAGGAGAGCTACGAGGTCTGGTTGGCTGAGGGCCTTGAAAACAATAGAAAAGTCGGCATCGCAAAGGATTTTTCGCTTGGTGCCGTTTGAAGGAACAATTATTGACTGCGTGGTAGAGAGAGGCCAGTTGAGTTATGCTCATTGTTTGGAACGTGAAAAAGGCCTTTAATTACTACGGATTGTTTTCTTATTAAACCACGATGTTATGCATCGCGACTATTGAAGGAATGATCTCAATAAATTCGGTTATTAACATTGGGATGCCAGGTTTTTACTTTGGGAAATCGATAGCCAGGTCGGTTTTGCTAGGAACAACTAAGTACAAACAGAAAAGATGTGTCCGGGAAAATTCGTAAATAAAAATGTTGCCTAAGCTCCGGTAGTGGTGATGGCAAAAGATTACGTTAAATATTTTATAAAAGCAACGTTTAAAAGTACCAGCAAGATGCTAAAACGCATTTAAATAGTTTCAGTCATTATTTGTAGCCGCAGATAATTGGTTTTGGCAGTTGGAAATTTCTCAAAAGTATTCAAGATCGTCACCGTAAATAAACTTAAGAAATATCAAACAAAGTATGTCTGTACATCAAAATGAGGTTAAGTACCTTCTATCAAACACTAAGCTAATGTCTTTGGCTTTATGCCTAAGTGCAAAAATAAAAAGAAAATACAATTTTTACAACTTGCGAAAAATGGCATTTCATGAATTACGGGAGTTACGGCTTCGGTTTTGAAGGTTTTTCAAAATGGTGTAGTTCTGGTTGTAGATCGAATTTTCGGGATCTGTTTTTCCGGGGGAATACAGCTGACATTTGTGGCTATTAAGGGCTTCCAAGTTGAAACGATTTGGTCCATTTTTCACGGAGTTATGGTGATCCAAAGACCAAGGTCTTTTTAGCGCTGGAGCGCAAATAAAAAAAAGTGTTCGTTGCCGTAAACGAAATTTTACCCTCAGGTTTTTGATGGTTTGAGTTGAGGTCTCCTCTCAAATCTAGTGAAGAACGGGCCTTCTTTACAGTTCCCCACCAAGGAGATTCTATTCGGGGTTCTTGGTGAACTTCATAATAGAAGCTAGAACAGTGCACACAAGATATGCAAAAACTTGAACTGCCAAGCACTGTAATCTAAATTGCAAAAATACACTGTATAACTGCATCTGGTTGAGAAATACATCTCCAGTTTGAGGAAATACACCTCCAGGGGATACTTAGTCCTATCCCAGGATCGTTTTTTACAAAGTTTAAAAGGAACACTGGTTTTTGCAAAAATTAAAATCGCCGTTTTATATTTTTGGGGACTAACGTTTTTGTGGCTTAAATAATTTTAAAGCAAAGTTAAAATACAAATATTAAGAACACTATTTTTGCAACCACTAACTAAATACTGTCCGCGCTGCTTCTGTGCAGGAAAATCGTACAAGTATTCAGAGAGTGGTACAAAAAGAAATACAAATATCAAGAAGCACACTAGAAATTACAAAGTTAATTTTGTTGTAAAAGAATACTGTCAAATGAGGCGCCCCGCCACTTAATCGTTCTCGCGAGTCCGGATGATGTCAAATTGTAGATTTTTTTTAGCTGTGAAACTACTGAAAACACCTCGCCGTCCACCCTCAACCTAGGCTACGATAGCAGTTAGAAGAGAATATTCTGTGAACACGTGGTAGAACACCGGCTCTATTTAACAGCAACTAATACCACTAGAATGGTTTAAGGTTACCAAACAACTTATACATAAAAATACAACACTGGGAGGTTTGTGGATAAAAACGCAACAACCTTCTAAACAGGGCTATCCTTTATCTCCCAGGGGTAGAAAGACAGTTTTTTATAAAGAAAACCATTTCGTATAAAACTTAAAGAAGGGCCAACCGGGAACAAGTTGCAACCCCCGTAGAATACTCCTAATGAATATTTTTAAACGTGTCGTACAATCTCTGTAATTATCCTTCCACAGAGGAAGGCTTTGATAATGACAAAAAGAGCAAGCATTGGCACTTAAAATTTAGGTGTGAAGTTCAAAACAGGGATTAACTGGAGTTGCTTAAGGATGAGCTTCCAACCGACCAAAATGTCAAAATAGAGACACAAATTAATTTTCAGACAATTTTTATTGAAAACAAAGTGTTTGAACAACTTTACTGTTTAAACAAAATACCGGCTAAGTGTGTCGGCATTGACATGTTTCTTTACAGGTTTGTACAGTCTCTGAAGTTTAAAATTAAAATTTCAACATGTACACTATTTAGGTTTAATTGCTCCTAGATGGAGCCACGTTTGTAGTGGCCTACAACTCATTATTTAAAATAAGCTAGCATGGGAAAACACTGGGTTTAGGTTTTCTTTTTTTAATTGCAAAAAAAAAACTCTTGCTTAGAAAAAATAAACTACATTAGGTTAGGTTTTTATAACCTCTGTTTGACGGGGGACCCCTATTCAGTACTAGAGCCATAATTAGGCCTTAATTTCCAGCCTAGACTGACATAGAGTTCACACTAAAACATTGGTCCTAATTTTAAAGAGGATCAAAAAAAAAACTCGCATGTTTAGTTGTTCAGTAGGGAGACCTAATACAAGGTTTTCATACTCATAAACTGAAAAAAACTACACTTAATTTAGATCAAATTTAGGCAAACTGATTTTACCAAATTCGGGGTAAAAATTAAAACATTCAACAGAAGTACGTTTTCTGCCGATCGTGGCTTGTATAGATTTGTTAGTTTCTAACTTTAGGTTAGGTTGCGACTTGCTTTGTGAAACAAGCCAACTTGAGAAGCTGGTTTCACTAAATTCCGGTTTTCCTGACATGGACAAACTGTTGCTTACATCGCCATCTGAAGAGCTGCGTTTTAATTTTACCTGAGCACCATGACGACGCTGTAGCCAATCGTGAATTGTTGGGGCGTGGTCAGTCTCCACTTGCTGCTGTGGTACACGGCGCTGTTTAACGGAATTTTTAATGAGTTCCTTCTTATCCAAAAGTTTTGCCTGTGAGGGTTGAACGACGATAGGTTGTCGCTGTGAGGGCTCTGGTGGCTTGACCAATCCCTCAGGATGTGGGGGGTCCTTCCCGTGGCTACGGGCCTGGGTTTGTTTACGTTTGCGTGAGCGTCTCTTGGGTTGGCTCGTGCTTTTGTCTGCTTTATCAGACTTTATCGGGGGTGTTGCCACACGAGCGGCGTCGAGGGCAGGTTTACGTGGCTTATGCTTCGGCTCACGCAAAAAGTTTAATGCATTAATTCCGTTTACGCCAAGTACAATTTCGAAAATCGAACTAGCGGCTGATGAAACACAAGCTACTGTCTTTAACACTGTACCGTCAGTTAATTTTAGACGTAAGTTAACCTGATGTAACTCTACAATATCACTGTTTAAAATAGTCTGGCACCTGACTGTTTTAAGCGTGGCCACTTTCTGGCCAATCTTACGTTGGCCTACGAAACCATTTACGGTACTAGACTGTAAAATTTCCCTGGCATTTTTACCTACATGAAAACACGCATTAGCTTGCTCCGGGACTTTTTGGTTAAGTTCGGGGCATCGATTACGCAGGTGCGAAAACGATCCGCACACATAGCACGATCTACCGTTAGGTTTACTAAAGTTAGATTTTACACTGTCGCCACTATCAGTGTTAGCATCTGGGCTAATTACGCTGTCACTGTTATTATTCTTAGTCCCAACCGAGTTAGCTAAGGAATTATGATTTTGTTTATCATTTCTAGAGTTGGAGGAAGCTTCAGAAGCTTGACTACCTGAATGAGTGCTAGCTTGCACTTTGCCATTTTTGCTAGAAACATCTGCAGAGATTTGTTTATTGCGAGTTGTAAACTCGTCACAAAGTTTTGCTGCCTCGGCCAACGTCCCAATTTTAATTTGATCGGGGAGCCATTTGCGGAGCGCAATGGGGCAGGCTTTTGTGAACTGTTCTAGTAAAATTAAATTCACAAGTTGGTCATAGCTTTTATTAACTTTAGCTAGTGAGACCCAACGGGAAAACAAGGTTTCCAGATTGAACGCATAATCGTGAAATAATTGCTCCGGTAATTTTTCTAGGGAACGAAACTGGGATTGCACAGACTCTTTAGTTTGTACAAACCTGTCAAGAAGTTTTGTCTTAACAATTTCATAGTCATGCATGTCAGCATCTTGGAGCTGATCACACACTTGGATTAATACTGAACCTAAGAGAGGTTGCAAGCCTACCACCCATTCCTCTTTAGGAATTTTCTGCGTTAATATAGTTCTCTCGTAAATTTTAAGGAAACTGTTAATTTCTGAGTCGGACGTCCATCTATTCACTAAACGTAAACCATCGGCAATTTTGCCTGGTTTGCTTACTGGATCTCGTTGAGGGTTCGGGGTTACTGTACCACTAGATGGTCCAGAACTAGCAGAATTTAGCCTAGCTAATTCTATCTGCTTATCGAGCTTTAGTAGCTCTTGAGCGCTAGAGCGTTCTCTAATTAGCGCTTCTTGATCATTTAAAGCAAGTTCGTGTGCCCTGCGTTTATCCGCATCGGCAACCTTTAAAGCTTCTAACTTTAATTCTTCGGCCTTCAAAAACAACTCATTTTCTTTAAGAGCTATTTCTTTTTTAGCTTGAATGGCTAAATCTCTCCTTTCCATGGCACTTTCTAGCATGTCCGCAAGTTCAGTTAAAGAAACTTTGTTATCGTCAACTGCATCACGTAAAATTTTAAGTGATACTTGTTTAGTGTCACTTACTGCTAAACCTAAGTCCAAACATGCTTTCTTAAGCTCTTTGTTTTTAAGACCTTCTACAATTTTGTCGATGTAATGTCTGATGACCTAACAATAATAGGACATTATTACAATTGTGGGTTCTAGTGAGCAGCAGCTGTCAGAGCCAGCTGCAGGTCTATTTATTAACTAGGTTTGCTATGCACTATGGGTATGCATAGCAAATACAACAGGATTGGTTACATGAGAGTGATGCTGGTCAGGTGACCAGCATGATATTAGTATCAACTAAACTACATAGACACTACATTCACCTCCTATAGATAATGAGGCACAGAACACATATATATTATACCTACTCTATTTAGTACAATACCTACTATATAACAATTTTTATATCTAACAACTAATCTAATTGGTTACTAATAACATTCTGTAAATTCATTATCCATAAACTAGTAGATTAATATCCCTAAATTTTAAGAACCTATTATTTCCCCTCCCCAAAAAGAAAAAAAATTTTTTTTTCCAATAAAGGGCCAAAAGGACAATAAACCAATCAAAATAGCAATCCACTCTGAAAAATGGTACAAAAAAAACCGCACCACCAAAGCAAGCAAAAGGTCACAAAAACACTTTCTTTTCAAACAACCCTTTTGCAAAAGTTAAAATACAAATAAAACACACGCAAAAATTAAGAAAAAACTTGACTACCCCCCCCGAACCACAACAAAGCAATCACTAAAACGTCCAAACGCTGAGGCTTCACAACAGATCGCTGCGATCTGCGCAATCCTAATGGATAATTAACGGCGAAGGCCTGTCAACAGTTCGCGGCGAAGGCCGGGGAACATCCGACAAAACGACGGCATGCTAGCAACGCTCGGCGAAGGCCGGGAATCGGCGCACGATGACGACGAAGACGCGAGGCACCGGCACGAGGGTAAGAATATCGGCGATTGCAGGGAATTTCAACGCGGAAATTCGTGTAGGTGTCAATAGCGGCGTAAAATCCTCACTGTGTTTTTCTGGAGATAATATTTTATTAGGAGAAACGTTCTGTGGGGATTACTTTGGATTTTTCTGTGAGTTTAATTGTGGCATTACAAACTACGTCGACGGCCAGACGGCACGGCCTGTACTAGAACGTCTTCGGAGGCCTTAACTACGCTATTCGATGCACAGAAAATCGGGTTCTCACTCCAAATTTGCATATCTCGCTTCTGATTGTATACAGGATTATTACACACCGAATCGACAGCTACGCGACTGCGCAACTGGAAACCGGACTTCCTGATAAGAACACCGTTTTTCGAACTAATGTATTCATGAGGATTTAGGCGTTTTTCGACGCGGCCAGGCAAACAATTTCCCGTCGCATTAGGCTTCAACTCTGTACAGGAAATTCTATCGCCAACTAGGTAAGTGTTCTCGCACATGCTAGCTGTTAGTTATAGTGGACGCTCTTGCCTTAGGGCAGTTTCAACAGCAACACTCGGGAACACTAAAGTTAATCCAGTGCAAACGTTTCGTTTTAGGAATGCATTTGAAGGCGACACACCCGTAGTGCAATGAGGAATATTCCTAGCCTGTAAGAGGAAATTAGTCAGTGCTATTTCTAGTGTATCACCATTAGTTAGGCTAGCCTTTAAACTTCTTTTCAATAAACGAACCAGCTTTTTAATAGCATAGTTTCGTACCAACATGTAATGCCTTAACGCCACATGAGGTATACCACATTCTTTTAAGTAATTCTTGAATTCAGCACTTTTTAGCTGCGGGCCGCCATAACTAAACAATTCTTCACAATTACCATATATAGCAAACAAATCCCGTAGGATATGAATAACGGCCGCACTTGTCATAGTTTTCATTTCATAAATGAAAGGAAACTTCGTTTGTGCATCAAGAACCACTAGATAGTGTTTACCATAGAATGGGCCACAAAAAGAAACAGTAATTCGAGACCACACGGACCTCTCCCTACAAACTTTTTAGGCCTTTTAGGCGTAGCGCTAATGTTATCTTGTTTTTCCACAACAGGCTTACTCTGCTGTACGGTATTTGCGTTTTCAGGTAAACATTCAATATGATAAATCTCTGCACTGAAAGAGTCAGTTTCGCCAGATTCAGATATTTCCTCCACAACATTACATCCAGTGCCGTCCGAATCGCAATTCGATGATTCTTCAGCATTATGTGCTTTTCTGCCTGAATATTTATGATTTTTCTTACCAGCTGTCTTTACCGTTTTTTCGTTTATGAGAAGAGGGCGTCGGTGCTGGCTTGCTAGACCTGTACACTCGACTTAGGTGCCCAACATTCCCGCAGGCCGAACACTTATGTTTTCGATACCTACAGACAGCTTTCACGTGCGAAAACCCGCCGCAACAGAAGCACGCATTGTCATTGTTAGACTTAACTTTATTATTAAAAGTACGTTTATTTCGCACTGCATGAGTCTCAGACCCCTGAAAATGACTTATATTTCTTTCAGCCAGTTCTTGAGAAAGGGCAAACTTGCAAGTCGACTCAAATGTGACAACAGCAGGATCCAATGCCAACAGAGATTTCAGTGTATCAGAATTGCGTAAACCAGCAATAAATTTATCTCTCAGCATTGTTTCCAGCTTTGTCCCATCAGCAGGACCATAACTACAGTAAAGGGTTAACCTCTTTAATTCTGTGATATAATCCGCTATTGACTCGTTTGCATTCTGCTCCCTCTTCTGGAACTGAACATGCTCACAGAGATAATTTGGTTTTGGACAAAGATAACCTGTCAACAAAGTGTTTATTTGAACTAACGTTTTAGTTGCTGATACATCAGGTGCACACAAGTTGCGCAGCAACCCGTAGGCTTTAGCACCTATGCTTGTTAACAGCAATGCTACTTTCTTGTCGTTTGGAACGCCAAATGCAGAGAAATATAATTCGACTCGTTCAAAATAAACGAGCCAGGTCTCAATACCTGAATCGAATTCATCTAACTTTCGACCTTGAACTCCAGGCGGCATGGCTGAAGACTTATTACAATAACTTACTTAAACCAGCTTAAACTTAATTAAAGGTCAAGTGCGTAAGAAAACGACTTTACACAAATCTTTAAATTCCCACCTGAATAGGCCTTCGTTGCACACAGCAACAAGAAGGACTATTCGACTAATTAAGTTAAACTAGGCTACCGAATTGACATTCAAACGGCTTCACCCCTCTTAAACTTAAACTAGGCCTTATATAAATTTAAAGAATTTTAACTGGGACACATTACAGCTCTTGCTTAGCCTTTTACAAGATACTGCTTCACTTAACATAGGGTAATAACTTTTTTAACCTATGTGTGACCGGCTAGGTCACTCTTAATTATCGTTGCCAGCAATAATTAATAAATTTTCTACTATGAACCATATTTTCAACCAAACCGACGGTTTATAAATAATTGAAATACATAAATGTTTCTTACTACAACACTAGGCTTGGCAGGCCAAAGCATATCCTATTCACACTTACCCAGAAAACACAATCACTGTGTGGTCACTCTATCCACATCAGGCCAATCGTCCCACCGTCGATCGACAACACTGAATTTCACGGGCGTCGTACTAGAACATCTCTGGATCTCACTCACTGCGGCGATGGTTGTTTGTCCACGGGCAGTCGTCTGTGCAGGAGCCCCTTGTCCGTTGTTGGCTGGTCTCTCCTCACAGGGTTGCGGGGTTTGATGCTCGCACCTCGGCTGGGCAGGCGTCCACTCGGTGAAGCTGCGTCTCCAGTCGTCTGGCTCCAGGAACGGCGTTGTCACTGGGGCTGGGGAAGCATTGATTTATAGCGGCAATGCAGGCGTCTTTTTCGGGTGACTATTTTGACTGAGTCACGGACATTTTTTTCTTGCAACTTACGTCCAAGTTGCGGGTTGATGAATTGAAGAATTGTTCAATCGCAGTAGCATGGCAGGGGAAGGAAAACGCTTGACGGAACAGCACCTGTTCATCCCACCGCTGCCACCAAGTTGTAGCGGCCGAAGCTACGACTGTAGAGGGGCTTGTAGCCTCGCCGACATCAAGATGGTTTTGACCTTTAAATTACTAGTTGCGGTGGCGGTTTTTACTTTTCAGGAAACAGCACACATGTACTACTGGCCCAGTATGGGTAACAGAGAGTCATTGGTCCTAACTGTAGGCTAACTAGTCAACTTTAAAGGGGGGTATTCGCTGCCACCAGGTGGGTGGTTAATTGCAGTCCTGACTTTAAGTAATAAGTGGTTTTCTTAATTAAGTCTAGCAATTAATCGTACTAGTAAACCACTGACGTTTCACAAACTCTTGGTTTATTAAATGACAGGCAAATATAAAAAGCAAGTATTTACATTTCAACTAGCATCAACAAGAAAGCTTTTAAATTAATGCAACACGAGATTTACATTAAATCTGACAAGAATTTACATTAAATTCAGTTTCAACCTTTACATGTTATGTGCGAAGAATAACAATTTTGACAAGAAAAAGTTCTGCCAGGAACTCGCAAGAACCTGTTATTAAGTGCAAACCGCGGGAATTACACGAAATACTACCAGACTATGTTTTCTAAGTGCGACTTAGAATCAAATCTGCCATTTAGAATTTGTGACTTTAAGTTAACAAAAACTCTGCCAATCAACGAAAACACTTACATGTGTTTGGGCAACTAGCCATCGAAGTCTCTGCTTCTGCAAACCTAATTGGTTTATTTAGTCTATTTGATTTAGTTTATTTGATCTATTTAGTGTTTGAGTAAGTTCATACTAAAAACACGGGGAAAAAAGCTGGTTTTTAGAAAGGGACCGTGAACCCTGACGTTATGGGGGTGGGGGGGTCATTAATGCCGATCATGGTACCACCTCCATAAATTCTCAAAGCTTAAGGTTAGTCATTAAGTTTAGAACTATAAATTTTGAATGGGGTTTCCAAAAATTAAATTTTCTAAGTCAATACTAGTTTACTTCCGAACCACTACCTTTGCCCGGTATGGCGACATTCGGACAGGACATCTCCTATACCGACTGGCGTAGCTACCTCTGGCTTTGAGATCTGCTGAGCGTGTGCTAACGATTGCCTCCTGGGGCTGGGGTTTTATACACATTACCGGAAGTTGGCGCGGACGACCAGGAGAGCTACGAGGTCTGGTTGGCTGAGGGCCTTGAGAACAATAGAAAAGTTGGCATCGTAAAGGATTTTTCGCTTAGCGCCGTTTGAAGGAACAATTATTGACTGCGTGGTAGAGAGAGGCCAGTAGAGTTATACTCATTGTTTGGAACGTGAAAAAGGCTTTTAATTACTACGGATTGTTTTCTTATTAAACCACGATTTTATGCATCGCGACTATTGAAGGAATGATCTCAATAAATTCGGTTATTAACATTGGGATGCCAGGTTTTTACTTTGGGAAATCGATAGCCAGGTCGGTTTTGCTAGGAACAACTAAGTACAAACAGAAAAGACGTGTCCGGGAAAATTCGTCCGGGAGGGATATAAAAATGTTGCCTAAGCTCCGGTAGTGGTGATGGCAAAAGATTACGTTAAATATTTTATAAAACCAAAGTTTAAAAGTACCAGCAAGATGCTAAAACGCATTTAAATAGTTTCAGTCATTATTTGCAGCCGCAGATAATTGGTTTTGGCAGTTGGAAATTTCTCAAAAGTATTCAAGATCGTCACCGTAAATAAACTTAAGAAATATCAAACAAAGGATGTGTGTACATCAAAATGAGGTTAAGTACCTTCTATCAAACACTAAGCTAATGTCTTTGGCTTTATGCCTAAGTGCAAAAATAAAAAGAAAATACAATTTTTACAAGTTGCGAAACATGGCGTTTCATGAATTACGGGAGTTACGGCTTTGGTTTTGAAGGTTTTTCAAAATGGTGTAATTCTGGTTGTAGATCGAATTTTCGGGATCTGTTTCCGGGGGAATACATCTGAAGTTTGTGGCTATTAAGGGCTTCCAAGTTGAAACGGTTTGGTCCATTTTTCACGGAGTTATGGTGATCCAAAGACCGAGGTCTTTTTAGCGCTGGAGCGCAAATAAAAAAAAAAATGTTCGTTGCCGTAAACGAAATTTTACCCTCAGGTTTTTGATGGTTTGAGTTGAGGTCTCCTCTCAAATCTAGTGAAGAACGGGCCTTCTTTACAATACAGTAACCTGCAGATAAAAAAAAAAGTCATTATTATTTTTTTTTTAGTTTTTGTAATACATTTCCTTGGTCTTGTGTTATCTGACGCAAAGTGCTCTTGTTAAGCGTAACAAGAGCTCAATTTTTGACCAGTATTTTCGAAAGAGAATGAAGTCTATTAAGGGGAGGGATAAATTGGGGATTTGAACAGGGGACTCACACGTAGATCTCCGGGGCCGAGATAATGTTTAAAATAGATCCCGTAGCCCTTGAAGAAGGTTGGTAGTCTCTCACACTACCCAGGTGATGAATGCTAGCTGTAATTTGTCCGAGGTTCCCTTTTCAGTCACCAAGCTGATAAAATTCGATGAAGATAGTCTTTGAGTAAAGACTATATAACCTGTTACCTCCTTTAATAATCCTAAATTTTTTAATAATTTTTAAATAAATGTACGCATATATTAATTGCTGTTGTAGGTCCTTTCTCGCTTATGTATAAAGGGCTTGGTAGGTTGCTGTCAAGCGCAGCTAACTCGGTAATACGACAGATATACTAACAACAAAGTTTACTCATTTTAATGAGCTAACATTTATTGTGCAATAAATTTATATTAGTAACTTTAAGCTAAAAGTTTGACAAAAGAATTAAAATTCTCTATAATGCAATATTGTGTTAGCTTGTCTACAGTGTCTTATAAATGCGCATGTTCCTGTTCAAATATCGTACTGGCAGGACCTTACAAAGCTTATGTGAAAATGGTTATAAGATCTAGTACATAAGATCTTACCAATTTCATAAGATCCTGCCAGGGTAAGATACTTGAAGAGGAACTTCCTTGACTAGGATCGTAAATAGTATCGTACCACATTTAATAAGATCTTGACAAGATATTGAAAGGTAGGATAAAATAACAGGATTTTGTACAAGATCTTGGCAGGTTTGCTACATCATGTACGAACCTTCCATTTCTGAAAAGATCATGCAGGATCCTACAAGATTTCAACTTGGGTAGGGATATTACATTTTTCTGAGGTGCAGTAATATTTTGTAATACCAAACCAAAAGATACTCATTCTTGGAAAGATTTACGATTTAACTCAGTATTAATCTCTTATGGGAAAACGTAGGAACACTAGTTTCTTATAACGACGCTTATAAGGCAACCTCATACAAAACCTTATACGAATTCTTATAGGGATTCTAATAAGATACAATCTTATACGAACCCTTATATGATTTTCTCCTAGGTATTCTTATAAAACAGACCCTTATACGAAGCCTTATAGGATTCCATATAGGAATTCTTATAAGACAAAACTTTATACGAAACCTTATAAAATTCCTTATAGGAAGTCTTAAAGGAAGAAACCATATACAAAACCTTATAAGATTCCTTATAGGAATTCTTATAGGACAAAAACTTATATGAAACCGTATACGATTTCTTATAAGACTGCCTATTACATACAGTATCTTATATGAATATCCTATACAACAAAGTCTTCTTATAAGATATCTTATAAGCATTCGTATAGGAAGTAGGTTTGACTTATAAGACGTATAAGATCTTATAAGGAATTTTCACATTCCTATATGAATTTCTGGTAAGGGATATGGACAGGTCAGCCTGGAGATGGCCACCTTACTGCTAAGGCCGCCATGAGTCTTTTCAAAAATACAGGCAACTTGACTGAGTTGCAGAAAAACGACCTCCTTGAGGTTTTTGAAAGAGTAGACAGTGTTTTCTCTACTTTACCAGGACGCACTGATCTTGTCACTCACGATGTTGAGTTAGTCGATTCCAAAATCAACCCTGTAAGTATTATCGCCACGCGAAATTCGAAAGGGATTTGATAGTCACAGAAATCAGGCGTATGCTTGATTTGGGTTTAATCATTGAAACTGATTCCCCACATGGTTCACCCATGATCATAGTACAAAAAGAAGACGCCAGCCCACGTTCTGTAGCTGTCTACAGAGAACTAAACAACAATACTGTCACAAAAGACTATCCCATTCCCAACATTGAGGAATGTATTAAGCATGCTGCAAAGTGGAAATATATTTCTATTACGGTTCGACCGAGTCCGGGCAAATACCCGACCCGGTACTGGGTAATGCTATTTTTGACCCGGCTCGGACTCGGTAAAAATTCGACCAAGTACAAACAGGGTAATAATTATTTGTTGAAAAATTTTTTTTTATTTTCATAGTTTCATTTATACCTTCTGGATCCCCCTACAACTACTTGCACGCAATAGATATTCATTAATGAGCACACAAAAAATCAGATAAATTGCTTTAATAGTTTCGGAGAACCAGTTTTTTTTTATTACAGGCTGTAAACGAACTAAAATTGAAAATCTCCGTGTTGAGAAAACGTGTCTAAGTCGGCGATAGCTACGCTAAAAACCGTTGTTCCCACCTGATAAGCGATAGTGTGAAGGTTTATAGGCTCCTTTTCCATTTTAGTTGTACATCGCAGCTGCTGTTTTAAATTTTTTAATGTTGTGTAACATCATCTTTCTTGTGATTTTTATCAACGAACTGAACGTAAGCGCTCACGTGAAGTGAAATCTGAAGCGTGACATGGCGGCCATTGTGAATCGCCCGTCAGCCAATGAGAGCGCGCCAAATCGGTCACGTGATGCCAACTGGCCAATGAGGAAACCCGATCTTCCAATTGCTTTGGAAAGGCAACTCGAGACGGCCAGAAACAGCCTCTTACATTCCATCTGATTGGCCAATTCCAAACGGGCTTCGAGAAAATGTGTTAAGAGGCCCGGATAGAGAGGGATTCCAGCTTTTCAATTAACCCAAGATGGCGGCATCTAGTCAAATGATTTGATCATTACCGCTGTCGAAAATGACCAGTTTTTTGTTCTTGAACTTCGGAAAAAGGAATGAACACCACATTTTTTCAGTTTTTAGTGAGACTGCATTCAACTAAAGTGGTTTTTATAAAAGTATAGACATCGTTAAGAACGTTTTGTTTACAGAAATCGATGCACAACATATCGTGTAGTGAATTTCAGTTTTTCTCATTTTTCGACCCGCACTTCCCCATAAAAGATTCGATGGATATATACGTCGTTACTCCACTTGGGCCACATCGTTGCTTAACGAATTAAAGCCAACAAAGGCCTATTGTGAGACAAAGTAACCCAAATGTATTTTATTTTTCATTTCACTTTATTATTTAAAAAATAAGAATTAGGAAAAAATAAGAATTGGAACAAAGAATTGCTGGTCAATTTAATTTTTGACTTCACTTTATTTAATAACGTAAAGTTTATAATTAGAAAATTTGGAAGAAAGAATTACTGGTATTTTACAGTATTTTAAAGTTGGTTTCGTCCTTTTGTTTTACTTTCGTTCATTGTTATACTATGTGCAATACAAAACTGGATGAAAGCAAAATGAAAATGACTAAAAGCAAAAAAAAAAAAAAAAAGAAACCAAAGTAAAAAAAGCTGTATATTAAACATAAAGCAAAAATTTAAGATTTACGACCCGGTTTAACTACTCGGACTCGGCTAGGTGGGTATTCATAATTACTCGGACTCGGCTCGGACTCGGTTTTTTGTTACCCGGTCGATCCCTAATTTCTATCTTTGACCTCAACCGTGGATTCTGGCAACTGCGCTTGATGCTACAGGCTTCAATGGCCGCCACCATCACAACTCCCATTGGGAAATTTGCTCCCCTCATGATGAACATGGGGGTGAAAAACGCTCCATTTTGCTTTCAGAAGCTTATGGATAATGTCACTCGTGGCATGGAAGAGTATGTCACTCCCTTCCAAAACGACACTGCTGTAGGGGCCGAAACGTGGCCACAGCATCTCGAAAACATTTACAATTTCCTCTCTGCTGTCAAGAAGGCCGGATTGACGGTAAACGCAAAAAAATCACAGGTCGCTTGCAGCAAAGCTACTTTCCTTGGCCATGAAGTTGGCAATGGATCTCGTACACCCTCCGAGGTGAAGGTCTTGGCCGTGCAAAAATTCGCACGACCACAAACTAAGAAAGATGTCCGTTCCTTTCTCGGTTTGGTAGGATATTATCAAAGATATATCACTCACTATTCTGAAATCTGTGCATGTCTCACAGACTCCTTGAAAAAGGATGCACCTGATCCCGTCATTTGGGATGAGTCTAAGTAAGCTGCTAGACTTCAGACAAACTTTTATTTTGCAGTGCGACTGTTCCGACCGTGGTATGGGTTGTGCTTTGTCACAAGTGTTTGGAAAAGATGAACATCCCTGTCTTTACGTTTCACGTAAACTGACAGCACGTGAGCAAAACTATAGGACGACAAAAAAAGAATGAGTGTGTTTGATCTGGTCAGTTGCCAAATTGCGTCCCTACATCTATGGAACAAAATTTGTCATAGAATCAGATCACAACCCGTTGAACTGGCTCAAGCAAATGTCTGGAAAAAACCCCAGATTGCTTAGGTGGAGCCTAAGCCTACAAGACTACGACTATACAGTTAGATACAAACGTGGAAAGTTTCACGTGAACGCTGATACTCTCAGCAGGTATTTTGTTTAAACATTAATTGTTAAACACGTCATTTTCAGAACAAATTGTCTGGAAATTAATTTTTATCTTTAAATTTTATTAAGTGGTATATTGAAAGTGCAACCACTCCAAAAGGAACTTCCAGCTATTTCCCGTTTTGAACTTCACACCTAAATTTTAAGTGCCTATATTTTACTCTTTTTGTCATTATCAACGTCTCCCTTTGTGGGAGAATTTTAACAACGATTGTAACGACACTAATTATATATTCATGAGGAATATTCTACGGGGGTTGCAACTTGTCTCGGTTGTCCCTTCTTTAAGTTTTAAACGAAAGGGTTTTCTTTATAAAAAAAACCCGTCTGTTTCACCTCTGAGGGCAAAAGGTTAACTCTGTCGTTAAAAGGTTGTTGTGTTATTATCCATAAAACCTCCCAGCGTTGTATTTTTTGTTCTAAGTATACCTAAAAACCCTTCAGTGTGAAAATTTTCATGTAAAACAAGTTGTTTGGTAACCTTAAACCGCTCCAGTGGTAGTCTGTTAACTTTGAATAGAGCTGATAGTTGCGCATGGGCTTATAGTACCCTCTATTCCGATCCTTAACGCAAGCTAGGTCCTGAGGAGTGTACCCAGAGGTATTTTTTCGAGGTTTTCCCAGATAAAAAAAATAACTTTCTGTGCACGGCTGACTGGTTAGAGCATTAAATGTTGCGATTATCTCATTTGACGCTAACAGCTACAAAAACCCTGAAACTGTAACTTTCTATAATCAAAAATAGTGGTTTTTTTTTAAATGTCTTTGCTCCAGTTCCCTTTGTGGCCTGTACGAATTTCCGGCAACAAGCAGCGCGGACAGCCCAAAGTTAATTTTTGCAAATAGTGTCCCTTTAAAAATATGTAATTTTTATTTACAAAAAATTTCTTGAGCCACAAAAACGTCAGTCCCCCAAAAATATAAAAACGGCAATTTTAATTTTGTAAACAGTGTATTTTATTACTTGTGGTATATATTTCACAGGAGATGTATTTCTCAGAAGGTGTATTCCTTGGTGCATTAATTTATGCAATTTATTTACATAGCTTGGCAGTATTGATCTTTGGCATGTTCTGTGTGCACTGACCCTTTCTGTTGTAGCATTTATTTGGAGTTCCACAGGAACTCTGAATAAAGTCCTCCGTGTGGGGGTGTGTAAACATGGTCTTGTATTAGACACTCGTGGTGAGGCCATCTTGACACCGCCGAGCAAAAAACCTGAGGGCAGAAATCTTCGTTTTTCAACGAACACTTTTTTCTTTATTTGGCGCTACAGCACCAAAAAGACCTCGCTACATAAAAAGGCATATCTCCATGGAAAACGCTTAAAACCGACCAATTCTTGCAGCCCTTAATAGAAGAACACATCCTCTAACTTTCTACGGAAAAACATCAGTAAAATTTATCTCTGTTAAAATTTGACATCACTAAGAAAAATCGTTCAAACTGTGCCGTAGCGAACTTCATTTCTGGTCGCCGTTTTCCAAACATTGTATATTTGTATTTATTTCTTTCAGGCATATTTGTTTTAGGAGGGGCTTCCATTTTTTGGTACTTAACCTCACATACATGTAAAATACACACGATATTTTTTATTTGCAAAACGAGTGACGACTTACGTTATTTATGAAAAATGTCCGACTGTTAAAATTGCACTTGTCTGCTTCTGGAAACAACTAAAATTAGTTTAAATGCGTTATAGCAGCTTTAAAAACTAAGCTGGTATATTTAACCTTTTATTTTTGTGCTCAAATGCACATTGGTAAACTTAATTTCTTGCCATGAACCCTACCGGAGCTCTTCGTTTATATTTGTTTATTTTTACGGACCCAGTGTTTATTTTCATGTTTATTTTTAATAGCATCTCCGTCCAAACTCCGACCGTAGCTACCTTCCAAAAAAAAAACCAAACTAGTTTTCCTTCAATTAAAATCTTGTCTTGTCTTCACGTTGTGAGTTCCAAACTCAGTTTTTTTTGGACTCTCAAGTCAGTAATGTCGGCAATTCCCTTTGCTCTCTTAGCCTCCAATATTCCCTTGCAACCAGATTGCAGTATTCAATTCCCCATCCTCTCAGAACGCAAAACTACCCTACCCGTCCGCGCCGTCATGCCCACTCCCGGTAGTGACAGCCTGGCCGGCCAGAGTCAGTTTCCCTCCTTCATCCAAGGCCCCTCTCAGCTCAGGCATCTCAAAGCTAGAGGTAGCTATGCCGATCGGGAGTGGAGATGTCACGGTTGCCATGCCGGGCAAAGTTAGTGATTCGTATGTAACTTAGTTTAACTTAAAAGTTTATTTTTTGGACTTTTCAATTCAAAACTTATAGTTTAACTTAAATTAAACCTTTAGCTTTGAATGTAAACTTGTGGTTCGTTAAGCCAACGCATTTAGGTCGTTAGCGGCCATAACGTAAGGGTTCACGGTCCCTTTCTAAAAACCAGCTTTCTTTTCACCGTTTTCATTGACTTAATGTAAACAAAGGTCATTGGGTCAATTAGATTTGCAGAAGCATAGTACTTCATGGAGCGTACATCCCTTATCTAATGTGAATTCCGATGGGGACGGTTTGATCTTTTGGGTGTTCCCTTTTGAAACAAAACTGTAAAATAGGTCTACTTTTATAAGTCAGCTGAGGCTGTTTGTAATTTAGAGGGCTCTTTGCTAAATCCCCTTGCCTAAACCACTGTTTCTATTTGAAATTATTTTGTGAACTTAATTCAAGTTCAAGTGTCGAATTTAATGTAAAATTCAAAGCAAGCTTTTAAAACTAAAGCTGAGTTGTGTACAAGATAACTAAATGTAAAGTGTAACCCTTTTCATGTTTGACTAAAAATAAAACCGGGATTTTTAAACGCCAAACGCAGTTATTAAATCGTTATTTGCTGGAAGTTAACTTTTAAGACAATTCTCTTCAAATTAACTTAGCTAGCTTTTTCCCACCTTTGTGGCAGCGTTACCCGCTTGTTATTACTAGTTAGCCTAATTTTTAGGACATCGAAGCTCCATTCTCTACGCCGGGACTGTAGTATTTGTGCTGTTTTAACCGAAAAAGTACTCAAAGTCAACCCAAACTGATAATAAGTAAGATCCAGTTACACCAGGCGCCAGCGATGCTACAAGCACGTACTCCGTCGTAGCATCAGCCGTTACACCGTACATCTCAACGGCTACAAGAGGTAAGGCAGAGAAATCAGCAGAGATTAGGTGCGCAGGGCTTTCCACAGGCATATAACAGAGGTGGCCGTGGTAATTATAATCAGAGAGGCAACGGCAGACGAAATTATTTTTCTGGTTTAGCAAATAGGGATTCTGTTCAAAATAACATGAACAGACAACAGAAAAATAATGGCTATTCAGGCTCTAATGGAGATAAGGGCCAACAAAACCAAAATAATCAGCAGCAAAATTATTCACGTCAAAACCAGGGCAGTAATAATAACAATTACGTACAGGTCCCACAGCATGCTGCACATGTCGAACAGGTTGGTGACGTAACAATGTTTCAAAAAACGAGTTGATAGCTTAGAATATAACAGGGATTCTACGCTAGCAACAACCCGTTGAGTTCAGAAGGCCAGTTCGGAACTCACATAGGTTTAGTAGATGTTGCAAATCCTGTTCAAACTTCATCTAATGTTGCAGACTTTAAACCTTGAAAAGTTACGACAATGCAGTTATTTTCAAGTGAAGAAGCAGATAGGCTAATGAAAAAGTTATATGCTCAAGTAGATTGGCATCAACAAAAGCTAGCCTTGCGGGATCGAACCTTGACCTTGCCTAGGCTAGCGTCATATTTTGGTAAAACTCCAGTACTGCAGTTAACGACACTTATGATCTAAAATGTGATTCCGTAGTTATTTCGTAATTATTCGAAGATGGTGTTGACGCTACAAACTTTCACTCGGAGTTAAATCCACTCAACAGCAACAAACCGTAATTGCTTTGCTCGGGGAAACACGAAATGTGCAGCTTAAACACTATCTACAAACATTTTGTAAAGCTGACGTAGAAATGCCGTCTGGTTCAGCGATGGGCATTTCAAAACGAGTGCTACATAACTGGAAAATGAGAGTTCCTACAGTAAAGGTTTGAATGAACAAACTATTTGCTTAACTTTCTGGGATAGTACGTTAGTTACAGTTGCCGGTAATCCCCCTGTAAGCGAGCAATCAGTGAAGCGAGACGGTTGCCTAAATTTGAACATAAGCGCCAAAACGGGTTGTCTTTGGTACACCCAACGCCATCTAGGATCAGCGATAGAAACTAGAAACGCAGATGGTAGCCTATTGGGTTTTGAAGATGATGATGAAGCGAGCGAGGAATGCAGTAACAGCGCCCCCATAAATATTGTCAAGGATAAAGCGCATTCTAGATATGTAAGGCCACATCTAGTATTTAACATTGGTAGTGTGCCTAAAGTGAGTTTGGTCGATACTGGCTCTACACTCAGTTTACTAGATACTACATCAGCACAAAGCTTGTTTAAGAACAGTGCTAGTAAAGGTTGGTTGACGAATCTTGCCACACCCGTACATTTGGTAGGCGTGGAAAAATGCCATATAGTGGCAACACGAAAAATTGTAACAACTATTTCAAAATGTGGTTTTGAAAAAGAGCATGAGTTTGTCATAGTACCAGATGGTAGTTTTTGCAATATACCAGCGCTATTAGGCTAGGTTTGTCAAGTCAGGTTTGTCAAGTCAGTCTGACTTGGTGAAATTAAATTGCTCGAGTAATGTTTTGGAAATTGGCGAGCTCAGATATCAAATGTCTCCACAGCAGTGGCTGCATGGCAGGCTTACAACATGAATACGGAATTAATTAATAGGGATGCATATAAACCTATTAATCCACATATTGCAGTTGTAACTGTGTCTTCAGACGTGTGTACTGATGAAAATCCTGAATCTAGTTGGAATTGTGCTCCACAACAGGAATATGTTGATATTCAATTCACACTGTTTAGGGATGAAATAATTCCAAAAAATACTGAGTGCCGAGTAGCTGGTCTTTTAAATACATCTCATCCAGAAAACAGACAGGCGTGTACACGCCAAAGAATGGTAATACTGGAGTTTGTTTTGTGCATATTCTAGTAAATACTAATCGTACAGGCACAGTACTGGCTTTGTTGTAAAACTTACTGCGGGCACAATTTTAGGCGTTTATACAACTGCTTTGGTGGACCACGACGATCACGTTGCTTCTGTAGATGCACATCTGGCCGATGTCAATGCGTCAAGCTGAAGGCCCATCGAGATAGCTATGTAAAAAGCTACACAGGGAGCAGCGATGCCTGCTGGGCTCTCAGCTGAGCCTCCCAAGCCCCCAAACAGCGCTCAAAGGAGGAATTGGACGCAGATTGGGACAATTTGAAGCATAAGTTCGTTTTTCCTGATTTAAATGAGGATAAAGGCTAGAATTTCTAGATTTGCTTATAAATCATCAGAAATCATGTTCAAATACGATTTTGACCTTGGATTACACTAAGGGTATGAGGCAAATATTGATACAGGGAACTCGGAGCCCGTGCGCTCGAAGCTGTATCAAGTGCCATTTCATCAGAGAGAGCTACTGGACAATTATTTAAAGGAAATGTTGAGAACTGGCATAATAAAAGAAAATAAAAGTGCGTGGATGTCGCCATGTCTTCTCGTGTGGCGCAAGCCTTCAGGATACAGGTTGGTTGTTGACCTAAGAGACTTGAATTCCACTGTTGAAAGTGTCAGTGTACTGATTCCTATTATGAGCGAAAGCATGGCACATTTGAGTGGCACTAAATATTTTTTTTGAATTGGACTTCAAATTTGGATTTTACCAGCTGAAACTTGCTGATTCAGTAGTGCCTAAGGCCTCACTCTGTTCTTACAAGAAACAATTTTCGTTTTTAAGGGTTTCCATGGGACTTAAGACGAGCCCTGCACATTTCCAGTTTTGTGCACAACAAATATTTACTGACATACTAGGCGTCTATTATGCCATTTATTTGGGCAATATTTTACTGTCTAGTCCAGATTTCTCCACGCATATCAGTCATGTGGACAAGGCACTAGGCCTAGTGGCTAAGTCGGGCATGAAGTTATCCGCTGAAAATTACAACTTTGGCTGTAAATCGGTCAAGTTTTGGGGATTTGTGATTGATGAAAAAGATATACACCCTGACAAAGAGAAAACAAGAGCTATGGAGCAATACCCAGTGCCTAAGATGCCTAAACAGGTGCGTTCTTTCCTAGGGTGTTGTAATTTTTACAGACGGCATGTGGCTGACTTCTCGAAAATTAGTTTGGTTCTAACCAACTTAACAAGGAAAAACGTAATATTTCATTGGGGCGAGGCTGAAGACAAAGCCTTCAGAGAGCTAAATGCAGCTATGGTTAATGCTATAATCCTTATGCATCCAGACTGCACTCAACCGTTTTGCTTGGAGTCGGACACTAGTTTGGTTAGTCATGGCAGTGTGCTGTCCCAGATGCATGGTGGGATAAGCTTACACCCCTTAGCTTACACCTCTCGGACACTTACACCGGCCGAGAAAACTGAAACGGCTACGGTTAGAGAAATCCTGCTATCGTACATTGGCTGGATGCTTTCCGCTGTTATCTTCTTGGTAAGACATTTTTCCTGATGACCGATAATTTATCTGTGTGCTACCTGTACTGTGCCATCATCTTACCCCCCCCCCCCTCCCCAAGCTTGAGCGAGTTTTGCTACAACTGAGAGAATATGATTTTATTGTGAGACATAAACCAGGTAAATCACTTGCAGTTTCTTATGCACTGGCACGAGTAGAAATCCCAGTGTGTGCACTCGGTAGCCAGTTTCCTGTCTGGACGAGGGCGCACCTGGCAGCAGAGCAGAGAACTGACTAATATTGTGAGCCTATTCTAGATCGCCTTAAAGATCAGTGTTCGGAAGATCTTATTGATGCTGAAAACAGCATAAATATTAGTTTCAAAGACTATGATGGAATTCTGTATTCGGTTAGCTAAGCCAGAACAAGGTAGAATGGAAAACCTACCTCAAATGTGTGTGCCAAGGGTGTTAGCAATCCACTGCGTAATGGACTACCACTCTACACTAATGGCTGGCCACCATGGCTGGAAGCACACTCTAAAGATTATACAGTTGCACTGCTTTTGGCCCAACATGGCTAGAGATGTGGAGAATTACTTGAAGAGTTGCCCAGTTTGTCTGGCCTATAATCGACCGAATAAGCCGCATAAAGCAAAATTAATGGCCTATGAACCCTTGCAAAGGACTGGAGTCTCGTGGAGCATTGATTTGATAGGGTATTTGAATACAAGCATTCACAGCAACTCCTAGGTTATGACATGCGTTGATGACTTTTCAAGGGCGGATCCAAGGGAGGGGCCGAGGGAGGCAAATAGGGAAAAATTGCCGAAGTTTTTGAAAAAATGCAGTTTAAATGACGAAACAAATGCATGAAAACACAGATAAATCATCCTGAGGCCCCCTCCAAGGTGTCGTTCTGGATCCGCCCTTGTCATTGCAGTGGGCCTACCAAATAAAAAGGCGAGACAGTTGCTCATAAGCTATTCACAAGACTAATCTCTAGATTTGGCTGTGCCTTATCTCTAAGATCGGATTGTGGCTCAGAATTCCGGAATGAAATTGTTACGAAGCTAGCAAATTTGTTTCAAATTAAGCAAATAAATTTGACGCCAAATGTCTCGTGGGTCTGAGGGAAAATTACGGCCACAAATAAATGTGTTGATACCGTTTTGCGTAAGGTTGCGACAAATTGCTAGCAAGAATGGGATAA
This sequence comes from Lithobius niger, assembly GCA_023313725.1. NCBI lineage: Eukaryota > Metazoa > Arthropoda > Chilopoda > Lithobiomorpha > Lithobiidae > Lithobius > Lithobius niger. Next base: position 56,660 of record JAHWFP010091973.1, on the reverse strand, counting down.
ATTCCTACCAATGGTAACCATGGCTCTGAATTCGGTACCAAATTCCTCGACATTATTAACTCACACTTTCTCCACTTCGGCTCAGAATTACGTTTACCAAGTGCTCTCTGTTTTGATCCAGCACAAATTTGTTACGACAGCGTCAATATGATCGTTCGTCTAGAAACTCTTCTACAAGACCAGCGTTTGAAGTTGCACGAATGCACAACTGGAAAGCTATCAAAACACAGCAGAAATTGTACGATAAGACCTCACGTCCATATACATTTTTGGTGGATGATTACGTAATAGTAAAAACGTTCCTTTTGATCAAACAAATCTCCCCAATACTGCAGCGGACGTACACAGGGCCATACAGAATTATGCAGTTCGTAAATGATGTTATCGTGCGTGTAGTTCATTTTCTAGATCCAACGAAAATAATACGTGTACACGTTGACCACATTCAAGCTTGGTTTTTGCGAGAAAATAATCAACCCATCCCCTTTAACGGAGCGTCTGATTTGGAAATAGCGGAGTATGTTAACGGTGAATTAACAGAGGAGAAAATAAACTTAAAACGGTACATTGCTAAGCTCCTGGAACATCCCAATGATTATGCTTCGGAAATCGATTTGCCTAACTTTGCAGCATCAAATTCTGAAAATATTGCTGGAGATAAAGCACTTAAGCATAAACTTATTGAGCCACGATCGGCTGAATTTTTGCAAATATATATATATAGAAAGCTTGATCACGAATTAAGATTGCAACGCCATAGGGGTGCGACACAGTCTTACACCACTCGTTCGTCAAAATGTGCTCCAGAAATTCGTCTAAAGAGGCAATCTGATGATGCAAATGATGATAATGATTAAATGTTAGCCTGCAACCCATATGCTCACGCACCAGTAAGAAGCTGTATAAATGTGTACAGTGTGATCCGTAGTTCTCGAACTCGAAGATTAAAATCTGGAACACTTAATGTTAAAATTGTCTCCAGGCATAATAATATAAATAATCTGGCGTAATCTGCAATAAATAATCATAATATTTGAATAACAATGGCAAATTGCTGTTAAATATAATTGATGGTGATTGATGTTAGCCTATCGTTGTATTTCGCTGGCGATGCGGAAGCTTGCAGACGATGACGTATAAATTTGAAAGTTGTGATCCGGCATTTTCCTTGCCTGCGGTCAAGGCGGGTTATGATAGCGTCGAAAATTCAGTTAATTATTATTAGGCTTTTATACGAAAATATGACATACAGAACAATACATTCAGCTTGGATACTGACATGGCAATTGATGAGGCTGGAATCGCTAATGGTTCAAGGTAGCCTAGTGCAGCCGGCGTAGAGTTAACACATGGAAAAGAAACTGTATAAATGTGGGATCTCGGATCTGAGATTTTCTTACCTGAAAATTACGATTGATATGCCAAGGTTTACAGAGCAAACGAAAATTAATAAATTCCGTAGTGTATATATTGCTAACTGCTAAATTAAATGGGAATATTAATATGATAATGGTAAAATTCGGAAATTTTTTTGCAATTCGTAGTAGCGTATTATAGTAACGTGTACAGCCAACACGGCGAGAAAAGCCGTACAAATGTGAACGCTGTGATTCGAAATTTTCCTTTACTTACGATCAAAATTGGCTTCTGAAAGACCATAATAACAGCCAAAATTAACTTAAAACAAAATAAAGCACAAACAACGGTATAACGGGTGAATTCGTTTAAATAATGCAAGAAAATTGTTATTGCAGTAAGATTTACGATGGCGTTCTGGGCATACAGCATCCACGGCAAGTAACGCCGATATATGAGGAGATATGCCGTACAAATGTGAAACATGTGATTCGTAAAATTTTCCGTACCTATGCACGATATCGGATTCATAAAATTTCAAAATTACAAGTTAAATTAACTTTGGGGAGGAGAATTTGTGACCGAGACCCCTTACTGAAACGTCCTTGATCCATGCCAATTAGTTCCGTCTGAGTTTATAGAGGGCGCCACAAGTTTTATGTGGGAATTTCTACTCAGTTTTCAGCCTAAAATTAAACTGAACTAAATGAAACTAGCTTGTATTTATTTATTATTTAGTTTAGCTTAGTTGTAATTTAGTTTACGTTAGATTTGGGCTGAAAAATAAGGAAAAATTATCAGATGGAACACGTGGCGCCCTCTGAAAACTCTGATGGAACTAATTGGAAAGGATCTAGGACGTTTCAATAGTGACCTTTTAGAGTTACAAATTTTCCTCCCCAACCCTACACATTCTTAATAATATATGACAAACAAGGACGAAATTGACTTATTCATTGACATTTACCAAGTAAATTTATCACTGCAATAATTGGTATGGCTTGCATTCAAGGCAGACAGCATTTGCTGCCCGAAACATTGACACACACGTGAAATTCCTTATAAATTTGAAGAGTGTGATTTGCGAATTTTCCCTTACCTGCAGATACATACATATGCTCAACAAATAATTATAGTTTCAAATTCAGGAGCCATGTATTGGTCGTCTCTAGCCTACCACATTTGCTGCGCCAAATCGCCGACACACGCGAGAAAAGCCCTATACATGTGAACGCAGTGGGTGAAAAAGTTATCGCATTAAGATACCGCAAATTACAACATTTGGCAAATTCAAAATTAGAAATCAAGAATTGCGGCATTAAAAGCACATAGTTTCAAGTTAAACCAGTACTAATTAATTAAAATTGGAACCAACAAAAGTTCCGAAGCGGGGCTACAAGGCACGTTGGCCTAGCTTCGGCTATGCATTTGTTGACATACGCGAGAGAAACAATTTAAGTGCTGGAAACGCGGCATGTACTTGATCGAAATTTCAAGGTTAAAATTACTAAAATATGCCACAAATACGAACTTACGGTACTAAAAGGCTTAAAGTATTCTTAAGGATAATTTTCGTCAAGAAACTTACGGTTTAGACCAATAATTAATGGCAAAATGGCAGAGCAAATGTGGGAGACGAGTGAAGTAGGCAAGATGGCAGCTGAAAGAGGAAGTTTTCCCTTGTCTTGGTCCTTGTGTTCAGTCGTGCGTCCCCGTAGCGGCGCATCCAGCAACATCGCACACATCAACCATTCATGAGGCTAGAATCATACCACGTGTGCGGGGCAAGCCAATCAGGAGAGAGAAATACAATTGACGTCACACATTGCTATGGCGAAAAAAAAGTGAAACTGAATTGCAAAAATATTAATCCGAAACAGGGAATAACCTTGCAGCATAAAACGAAAATAAATTCAGTGGAAATTGCAATAAATAAACCATAATAATTCGGCTAAGGGATCAAATAGTAAATATATGCACAAATAACGCCAAATATTTCTCTCTCGCATTTAACACGACAGAAATACATAAGTAAAGCAAGAACTATCTCACTAGTAACATTTTTTCACCTCAAGGTTGTACGGAGACCACGAGGACACATAACAGTAAATTTGCAAATTTGAAGGGGCTTACATACGCTATTAGGATTAAAGTACATTCAGTTACGTAAGTCGAAAAGAAAATAACGGGAAATAACAACAATAAAGATAGTAGCACAACATTACATTTAATGGTGATTCAAAATTTAAGGGTAGGGTAAGGAAGGAAACACAGTAATAATAAAAAGTCAATCATGGAAATGACTTAATGACACGATAACAATAATAAATGTAAACAGTAATATTAATTCGACCAAGGGCGCTAAAAAGACGTGGTAATCACATTCAATAAACACGATTCGTTCGAGAAAAAGAAAAAAAGAAAAAATTTGGGCAATAAAGATTTCCTAGTTCCAGTATATACAGGACGGATGTGTATTAAGTGGGACCAGGGAAAGTTCTTGCGATCAAGGGACGGCCATTTTCCCTACCACTTGACCTCAACGTCGGAATCTTCATCCGCTGAAATAAGAAATAAATCTTATCAGGGTCGGATTCCTAAGAAATAGGCTCACAAACAAATGGGTAATTGTGTTAAAGGTATTGGAGGTATCAGCAGAAATTGTAAGGAATTAATTAATGGCTTAATTAGTATTCATAGCAGAAACAATACAATTAATTGATTAGATACATATTTGCATAATATCATACATTTATTAAATGCATGAGCCGAATATTTATTCCGATATTTCAAATTGACTCCAGGTAAGTGAATATAATTAGGAGTCCTTTCTTCAAAGACAACCGAGAGGGGGAAAGATCATTGTAACCTAACCAGTGTAATTACACCTATTGTTAGAGTTTGAAGGATGGCATTACCAGTTGATCATATTTACGACATTTCGTAGTAATTGCCGACGAATATATACATTACCTGTTTTAAATAGCGCTTCTCTTTCTGAGTTAATTGTTCCCTAGAGACTTTGAAGCTTGCATCCCAGCCGGACTTGTACCTTCTACTCATGCGCAGGTTTGGGCCGTCTATATAACACGGCGCAGCCGTCCGTTTGGCATCATTTCTCCTAGGACGCTCACGTTGTGATCGCCTCGAGCTTTCTCTTCCTCGATCCGGCTCCACGGTCCGCGGTCCGATCCGACTACCTGCTACGATCCTGCGTTCCTCCCATAGGACTGCAGTCACCTGTTTCAGTCTCACGTTCCTCGATGAACGGTGCAGCACTTACCCATTCTTCCTTAGGATCTGGGAATCGGCAGTCGGGCGTTGTAGCTCTGCACACCAGGATCGCCTCGTCCTCTCTACCAATGGACCGGCGTCCCAACACCTTCCCCGCCGTCCTTTCACGGCCGGTATGGCAGCCTCTGCATCCGCCGTCTGCTGCGTTCCTGGCTCTTGTGGCTGCTCTTCCCAGCGAGTCTTTTAAGGGATTTTTTCAACGTGGACGTCCCCTTCGCGGACGGGTTCCTCACATTTCCCAGGAGGCACATTCACCTCGGCATCTCGAGTCCCGTTCTCGTGTTCCGTGCTTACCGTCACCGGTCCTTGTGGAACGCCTTGGTTCCTCTGGCTGTCTTTCGCCTAGATTGTTGGACTGGTGCGACGCGCATCTACCGGTACCATTCCCTATGTTCTGCTGACCATTTCATGATTCCTCTGTTTCAATGGTTCACTGTCATCCTCTCCCGCGTTCCGCGGCAACGACTACCAACCCTGCGTCCCCGACCTTAACCTGTGACGAAGACCCTTCATCTCAGAAGTGCCTTACCGGACTTTCTGCCACTCTCCCCACGTTCCCCACGCCTGTTGCACTCCTGGAAAATTGTGATTCCCAGCATCTCACCTATCGTTCCGCCTACCGCGGAACCAGGACCGTCCAGGACCACGCCGTCCCGGAACCCCGTTCCGGTGTTCCTTGATACTTCTTGTAGTACCACTTCGTCTCATCCCTGCAGCATTTCTTGCACAGACGACCTAACCCCACCAAGATATCATCAGCTTTAACAGCCATCCTCTGGTTCCACCATCTTTGTTTTTATTTTTTCGGATGCGCAGTGGGCTCCGTTATGTCAAAAAAAAAAAGAAATGAAGATAATACAAATAAATATGTAGTAACCTGTGTTGGAATCCTGCCAGCTATCCAACATTACCAACAAGATGTGGCTCACCCGACGCCATCTGCCTTTGCCGCCTCGTTGTTGAAACCACGCGCCCTTTGCCGATCACGTTCCGCTCTATATCACGGGTTCATCGGTCCCGTTTTTTCCTGCTACCAGTTTTTGGTTTCACAATCCGTTCCGGCATAATTAGCCAGACGCGGACTCGTCACTCGGCGCCTGACCTACCAAGGGACCATTGGTTCCTTGTTTTGTCCTACATTCCCATCTCTGACCTCTCATTCCGGTCCGGCAGAGTTCGCCGAGGACGAAACAGCTCCGACCTTCAAGCGGTGGCTTCATCATTCACCATCTAACGGCCACGGGAAGCTGGTACCGTATTTCTTCTAGTTTCCATGTCTGGCCTGTCTTTCCGATCCGGCTGGGCTAGCCGAGACACGGTAGCCTCCATCCTTTACGTAGATGGCTTTATCGTTCACCATCCGCTGACTTCGGGAACGTTGGTTCCGTTCCTTTTCTTGATTTCAATCAGCTCTCAAATTCCGGTCGGCCGGGGTTCACTGGATATGCGATGATTTTCATTTTTGACTTAGACGGTCCTGTCGCTGACAGCCTACATACCCCTAGGCTCTTTCCAGCAATCACTTGCTCTTCTTGCAGCGGTCCGTCCTTCCGTTCGGGACACATGTCTACCAGTCGATCCGTCGCCTTGCTACACTCTAACTTCGTTCCCTTACAAACCCAACCTACTAGCCTTTTCCACGTCCTGGCTTTTTGTCTGACCCGGCTCGCGGCCTACTCATGGGAATTATGACATTTCTACCGTTTTCTTCCTGGTTTCTGCTCAACCGAACTAATTCAACTTGTTCGAAATTTTACAAGTTTACGCCGTCCGTTCCTCTCCTCACTCCAAACAAACTACACGCAAGCCGCATTCCCATGATCCGTCGGATCTAGGTTTTTTCCTTTTATAACCAATTGAGGCCCATACGGTCCCTACCTGCCGTAGGTACCATGGCTCCGCCCTGCCTTTACCCAGCAGTCGTCAGCAGGATCATCGGTTCCCTTCGCCTACGCTGTTCCTTCACATTTCCGCCACCAGAGGGCTCTTTTGTCCCAGTTCAAATTCAAATCTGTTCGTGCGTAACGGTTGTCAGTAGTTTCGTTGCCACCATGTCGGACACATCCTCATCCGAGGAACCGATTCCTCCGACGGTCGCCTCTGAAGTCAACATTCCGGCACCGAACGCTTGTTCATGTCTGGGGTTTTCTGGTCGCTCTCTGGCGCATCACTATTATCCCCATCAGTGTTGCCAAAAGCATAGATTGTGCAACGGGCTAGACAAAAACTGCCGCGTGTGCCTTGCTATTTCTCCAACTAGGTTGGCTGAAATCCGTCGGCTACAACTTGAATCACGGAAGCGTGCCGCCCATGCGGCTCGGCAGCGACAAGGACAGCGGTCCGTCACTTCACTACCGGGATCCGCGGTATCATCACAAGCTTCAATTCCTGCATCCAAAAAACAACGGCTCCCAAACGTTTGGCACCGCCGGTTCCACCTTCACAGCATGTCAAGAAGTCGAAGTTCACTGACGCAGATAAAGACTGCTTGCTATCTCTTTGCACCGCCCAAGGTACCCTTGCTGCGGATCAAGCCCTCTGCCGTGTCAACCTCTCGTACGGTTTTGTCAAGTACTGCTCCTACACCCCCGGTTCCGCCTCCGATTCCGCCGGTCGTTTTTCAAACTTTTTCGCGGACTAGGACTCCTTCTCCTACCAAGCCAGTTCCGTTCCCCTCTGCGTCAGCACTTCCATCCGCGTTGCTCCGAGGGCTCCATCTTTCCGCGAGGGAACTGGAGAATTTTGATTTTAAAATCAAGTTCCTCTCAGACTATATTAACGCCTTCGTCTTGGAATTAGTCGCTTCGTGTGGATCGCTCTGAACTTGTTTCGCTACGGGAAATCGCGGCTGAGTCCGCAAGGCTTCATTCAGACAATGCCTTTTTGCCCGCCTCCAATAAAGCGTTTTCCATTGAACCGGAGACTTCACAACGACTTTACAATTTTCAGCGTGTCAACTACGCTCTGCTTCGTGCTCGCATTGCCTTCTTATCGCCCATTCTTTCCTCTCCACCATGGAGGGTTTATTATTGCGCCCATTCCAGAACCAGGCGTGCCCGGACAGTGCCTTCAACAACCGCAATTCGCTCGCCGATTTTCCCGCGACTGCCAGACTCTTCACCGTCCCCATCCATTTCTGATCTCCTTCGGAAAGCTCCGTCGCCGCTGCCATCTCCATACCGGGACTCATCCGTTACGGCTGTGACATACCACTCCCCGGACGTCGATCCCCCTCCGGCAGAATCATCTTCCCCTGTTGAACTTTGGAATGCCGCCATGTCGTCGAGCCAGTTTCACAAGATCTCTTCATTCTCTGTCTGGCAGTATGACAACGCTCCACGCTGGGTTTTCATGGGTTGTCAGAACATTCGGCTACCTCCGATACCGTCATGCCCTGCTCTCCTTGTCGTCAACGGGCTAAAGGGGTTGCGCTGGGCTTCCGTATCCTGCAATAATATCTACAACCGCGATCCGCCACATTTTTACAAAGAACCTTTCCGGTGAAGTTCCAGCTTGAGTCACCCGTTCTCGGACATGTTAATCTCGAACTTCGCCCACCCACCTGATCTTTTCTCGCCAAATATCTCTACAAACTGTTTTTACCATGTCAATCCCGTTCCACCATGGATCATCCTTTCGGCATACACATCTTTACTTATCATTACCCTTCACCGTTCCTGCCCTCCGAATGTCCAACGCCACAACTTTCGCCGCCGATCCGACTCGGCTACATGGGACGGGTTTACCTTTCCCCGGACGGATGAGATGCACTGCTCTACCCGGACGAGGACCACCTTCACCATCCCTACAAGGTAAGCAGATTTCGACATTTCTGCCTGATTTCCTATCTTCTAACCTACCGTGTTAAGTTCCCTGACTTGCGGTTCCTATACTACTGTCTTTTAACACCCATTTTTTACAAACCATTGTCTGTCATTACGCGTTCCTTACCGCACTTCCATAGCCACACTGCGGAACCTTCCCGTGTTCGATCCCTTACAATCGGATCGGTCCTCTGGACACATGGTTCTATATGCAGTGTATTTGGTTAAGGTTTCAGGGGTAACTTCACCAAAGACTAGCTCTTGGGGCACCAACTTGTACGTGAGGGGAAATAGAGCGAACCTATCCCTCCACCGTATGACAAAGTCCGCTATTCAAAATAGGTAATGGATATTTCGTCGGCAATTAAAAAGACTAAAATAGCAGGGCCTGCACCTGCTTAATTTTAGTTTTTATTGCCTAACCGAAAATATACATTACCTGTAGTCTCGCCCAGGCCTCCCCTCCATAGTAGGTTCTGGGTGTGGAGAAATAATGCCAAATGGACGGCTGCGCCGTGTTATATAGACGGCCCAAATCTGCGCATGCGCAGAAGGTACAAGTCTGGCTGGGATGCAAGCTTCAAAGTCTCTAGAGAAAAATCAAGCTCAGAAGGAGAAGCGCTATTTAAAACAGGTAATGGATATTGTTGTTGGGCAATAACATCTAAAATTAAGCAGGTGCAGGCCCTGCTATTTTAGTCTTCTTGAAGTAGATTTAATTACGATAACGAAGAATAACGATAAAACACTCCCACACGGGACAGTTAATTATATCGGCAGATAGCTTCAAAGCGCCGACAACAGGGAACATTTAAAATCCCCAAATGCTACAATAGAATGATTGACGTGCGTAGAAGTCCCATTTGGTGATAAGGGCCCAAGCTGTCAGAATGTTACTATATTTAGCATTTCAATAATAAATCAATACTACAATGGCTCGATCGTGCCCGATAACGCTACAGTGTTTAACCGAACTTCGGAATGCATGGTATCAGTCAATCATCAGCAGTTCACCAGTTGCTTAACAAGTTCACGCCAGTCAATTCTGGAGGACCCGATTCAGAAAGCACGCCAGGCCAGACGCCGTGCCGCATCTTGGACGGGGCTTCTGCCGTGTGCCGATAGCTTCACTCACGCTTCTATTAAGAGCTAAGTATTTCAATACGATAGCAATAGCTATGATTGTTTAAGATTAACTAGTAACAATACTACGCTACTAAATTAACCCGAGATTATTTAGTTATTTAAGAGATATAATAATGATTTAGTTTTCCGCTCGACTTAATCAGTAATGCCATTCATTCGACTCATTGCCGAATAATTGTAAATCGATACCATAAATCATAACAATCTGTCACTGATTTAATTGGCCATATTGTGAGGTCAATATTGTGTACGCCGGAGTGTCGATTAAAGGCACAGTATTAGATGAATGATTGCTTATCATTTAGCCTACCTATTCTGTGCATAATTATTGCTTTTTATACAATTTATTGCCCTTATGCTAATAATAATAATAATGATAATAATGTTTATTCTGGTCAAAGGTTCACTGGAATAGAACATTACAATGGAGTCATAAGTGTGTTTCAATCTCCCTTAAATCCCAGAAAAAGAAAAGCAGAAAAACTGAAAAATAATTTTAAGAGCATTCAGATGTATTTTATGGGAAATAAAGCCATTTCTCGCATTTTACAGTCTTTGAAAGCCGAAATTTAGCGTTAAATTTGAGTAAGAATTTTTCCGACAGTAAACAACGTTCGTTGGTTTGTTTATAAACAGATTTTAACACTTAAAAGTACGGGAAAATTTAGTAGCCTCTTTCACGAAAAGTAGCGCTAGTTAAACTTTGTTGAAAAATAACATCGTTGATTTTGCTGACATTTTATGATTGTTTTATGAAAATTGCTGGTAGACATGTGCAATGCTATGAAATATTTTCAAGTGTATTATCTTGTACGCATTTAAAGGTTACTTGCATTTAAAGGACCCATATACCCTTTATTGTGGCAATTTTATTCATTTTGTGAAACTTGTAGGCCTAAATTGAGTTCAGTGCATTGTGTTTATTAGTCACAGTAGTGCTAATTTTCTATGAAATTGTTAGTGGTTACGATTAAAATAACCTCTGTCAAATTATTGCTGACTTCAGGTGCTAAAATTTGGGAAAAGTTCAGTATTTTCCATTTTAGAAGGAAAATTCGTCACATTGTGCAAAACTAGAAAATTTTTAAAGTGCTTAAAACTTAAGACTTGTGCTACAATTAAGTTTAGATCCAGTTTAAGCTTTAAATATTTGCTTAAAATCTAGTTAAATAATGCCTAGAACTAGAAGTAATCGTGCTAATGGGGTCTGCGAGTCTCTTCAAGAGGCAGACCTATTAGAACACCTCAAAACCAAGGCGATTTTGTGGAATGTACGGATGCTTCAGTTAGCATTCCTAATTTAGACAATACTAATACCACTCCAAATGAGTCGGATTTAGAATCAGAGCATTCTGATACCATCGATACTATTGACGAGATCGATGACGCATTAAATTTGCCACCACCCAAGCGAGTTAAGTCTCATTCAGCTGTCACTCTACTCAAAATAGGGGTAATGCTAGAGATAGAATCCGATCTAGATCTCCACACGATAATCGTGCGTCACGTATAACTCGTGTACCTTTAAATTCCCAAGTACCATTTAGTACTCAAGTAGCACTAAATAATCAAGTACTGCCCAATAATCAGGTGCATTCAAATCAAAATGTATCATTAAACCATAAAATGCCACTAAATCAAAATATGCCACTAACCCAAACAGTCCCGTTAATTTTAGTAACGCCACAGCATAATCATGTGTCACCAAATTTTACACCAACTATGCCTACTTTGCAAATGCAAACAAGCGCTCAAACACCGATAACATTCAATTGCCAATAAATTCGCATATGCCGAATCATTCCCATGATCCTATTACTCCAAATGTAGTCATAAACTCTCAGATTCCACCTGGAAATCAAACACCACTAACTTTAACCCCAATTCAAATTAGCGGGCAACAAGTCAATATGATAGAAACTCTTCTTCAAAGAATTGTAGATCATACATTGGCAGTCTGTTTACAGTCGACTAACGGCAACTTTAAAGCAGTGAATGATAATCACTTAGAAGTATTAAAAACTATTACAGAATCAAATCAAAGCAGGGATTCTCATAATAAATCTAGACTTTGGCAAGAATTGCGTTCAGCCAAGAAAGCTATTTTACCTTTTGCAGGGGATGATTCGTTCGACATTTTCGTTTTTGCAATCATGGTCGAACATTAGATCCTTCATTACAAGATTCGGAACTAATTTCTGTCGCATGCTGTAAATGTACAGGTCCAGTTGCAATTTATTTAGCCATGAATCCGCATATTGCTACTTCTTAAAATTGGGAAAGCTTTAAGGAAATTTTAAGCGATAAATTTGGTTGCGGGGGTAACATCATCATCTTACATTTGTTTCACGCAACGTGACTTAAAAAGGGAGAAATTATCGAACTCTTGGCTGCTAGGCTAGACAAGATGGCTTCTCAACTTTGGAGAATTAAGCCTACAGACTCTGCATCCCAGCTAGAATTAAACAAATTAGCAAAGGATGACAGAATGCGTTCAGTATTTCTTCATGCCATGCCATGGGAAATTGAAGTTCATGTAACTTCACAAATGCATACCACGTTTAGGGATATGTATAACTCAGCTATCTATAAACAAACAGTTTTAGCTGGATTTCAAGGCGATGAAAATGATCTTAACGCTGATAAATCAGGTACTAAACAAATTTCTAATGCTGATGTTAACAATCTTGCTTTTGGCACAATGCTAGACAAAGTGAACTCATTAGAGAAAGGTATGACTAAGCTAGTAACGCTAAAGCTAAAAATGTTGAAGCTAAAGTTATTGCCGTAAACACTAATGCAAGTCAAATTAGAACGTGCTACCGTTGTTTAGCCCCAGGTCATATAAAATGGGATTGTCATACTAAGAATGATAATCTACAACGAGTCAGACAACGTTGGGAACACTTTAAATCGGAAGAAGGATTTTTTAACAATAAATC
>JAHWFP010091973.1:0-34098 GCA_023313725.1 Lithobius niger | reverse complement strand
TATTTGATATTATTATGACGTTGCATTAAGTTTAAAATAAAACAACATTCCCTCTCAACGGCACAATAATGCTGATAATAATCGTTAAGAGATTATGTCCATCTCAAATTGTTCACTCAGTCAAGTCCCAACAGTGAGGTTAGTTTTCGTAATTTGACAGCCTCAAGTGGTTTTGTAAGGATGTCAGCTACCATCACCTCAGTTGGACAATATTTGAAAGTAACTTGACATTTTACTTTTAGATCTTTAGCAAAATGATACCTGGTGTCGATATGCTTGGTGCGATTCGACACTTTCTCACAGTCGAGTAGTTTCAAACAACTTTGGTTGTCCTCAAGCATCACAAATGGGGTTTGTGATTCAATTTGGAAATCCTTGAGGAGCTTTGAAATCCAGATGCCTTCTTGACAGGCCTCCGAAAGAGCCACATATTCTGCTTCAGTAGAAGACAGAGAAACATACTGTTGTTTACGACTGGCCCAGCTGATGCTGCTGCCTAACAACTTAAAAAGATAACCGGAATTAGATTTCCGATCAGTAGCACTTCCAGCCCAATTAGCATCTGCATAACCAATTAGTGGGCTTTGGTTATTTTCTTCATCAGTCATGTTTGTATCACTTGATCCCAACTTCAATTTAAAATTGAGCGTGTACTTGAGATAGCGAAAAACACGCTTCACCTCCTCCCAGTCTGCTTCAGTAGGATTACTTATCTTACGACTTAGGATTGATGTTGCCACTGCAATGTCAGGTCGGGTACACGTTGATATGTATAACAATGCACCAATTGCACTACGATACTGCACATTGTCTTTCAGGGGCACATGTAATTCGTCAAGCTTTTCGTAACCAGGATCAAGAGGAATTTTGGATGGCTTCGCATTCTGCATACCGAATCTTTCCAGGATTCTTTCGGTGTATGCACGCTGATGAATGTGAAAAATTCCATCTTCACGGTCAAAGTGGATTCCAAGGTAGAATTTCAGATCACCAAGATCGCACAGATTGAAAGCTACACCTAACTGCTCACTCACACTGTCAGTCAGCATTCTACTGTCACTTGCCATGATCACGTCATCAACGTGGACGACGACGTATGTCCATTGACCGTTTTCAACTTTAGAATAAAGGCACTGATCATTCTCTGATCTATTAAAACCTTCTTTGGTTAATTCGGCATGGATTTTCTGGTTCCACACTCTAGCTGACTGTTTAAGCCCATAGATGCTTTTCTTCAGCTTACACACCAAATGTTCTTTGCCTTTAACAACAAATCCTTCAGGTTGCTTCATAAAAAGTTCATCCTTTAAATCACCATTTAAAAAAGCAGTTTTAATGTCGAAATGTTTCACGACCATTTCGCGTTTGCCAGCAATTGTAAGGAGTGTTCGTAAAGTAGTTTGCTTGGCAACTGGCGCAAAAACTTCATCGTAGTCTTGGCCATAAATTTGCGAGAAGCCTTGAGCAACGTATCTCGCCTTGTATCGGTTTACATTACCAAGTTCATCGGTTTTCTTCTTAAAAACCCATTTACCTCCTATTGCCTTTCTTCCATCAGGTAGGTCAGCAAGTTCCCAAACTTTGTGTTGGTGAAGAGATTTCATTTCATCTTGCATGGCCTCTAGCCATTTTTCTTTGTCAGGTCCAGCAGTAGCTTCTTTGTAGTTCCTCGGTTCACTTGACTCAACCTCAGCTAGGCTACATGACGCAATAAGTCTTTCCGGTGCCACACCTTTCGTTGAACGTGTTGATACTCTTATTCGAGCCTCCGTGCCAGCAGGTTGTTGACCTTCACCGTTAGCTAGGCCTACAGTGTCATCTATTAACATGTCAACATTCAAGTGTTCATTTTCAGAAAAATTCCCTCTGCACTGTGGACTGGTCTCCGCAGGTAGTTGTTCAGGTTCAGCCATTTGATTAGTTTGCTGATCATGATGCGATTCCACAAACTTAACATCCCTGCTAATGTACACTCTTCCACTTGCAATTTCAAGGAGTCTATACGCTTTAGACCCATCTGCGTAGCCAACAAAAATAAGTTGTAGAGCTTTCTCGTCGAGTTTACGACGTTTCTCGTCGGGTACATGCATGAACGCTTTACACCCAAAAATACGTACATGCTTCAAGTCCGGTTTTTCACCAAACCACACTTCATAAGGTGTCTTCTCAATAGCTCGGGTAGGAAGACGATTCTGCAGATAATTAGCAGTCACCACTGCCTCACCCCAATACTGATTTGGCATACCAGCATCGATAAGCATACAACGTCCCATCTCGGTAAGACATCGATTCTTTCTCTCTGCGACCCCATTTTGTTGTGGTGAATATGCTGCTGTCATTTGATGCACAATTCCATGCTCTTTCAAAAATGATTCCAGCTCGTTACAAAGATATTCGCCACCACGATCACTTCTGAGCACTTTTGGTTTTCACCCAAATTTGGTTAAACAATACTGCACAAAATGCTTGATCTTCTCAGTAGCCTCACTCTTCTTAGCAAGAAGGTATACAGTACAGTAGCGGCTTAGGTCATCAATTAGTGTTAAAATAAACCGTTTGCCACCCACTGTTTGCGTCTGCATTGGCCCGCATAGGTCGCTGTGTATTAAATCGAGAGATTTAGTAGTCTTCGTTGTAGATTTCTTGGGAAATGGGAGTCTGGTCATTTTCCCTTTAATACAAGTATCACAGGAAATTGTCTGTTTGCAATTGTTGATGTGAATTCCAGATGCAAAAGCTTCACTTTCCAAAAGTTTAATGGAATCTGGGTTACGGTGTCCAAGCCGGCGATGCCACATGTGAAGACATTCGTTGTCTTTCTCGAGTTGAGATAACATTGCCCGATGCTTACAGTTGAGCTCGTACAGGTTATTAACTGCGTTTGCAGTTGCCACAATTGTGTTACCTTTTGAAATAACACAGCTGTCATCACGGAAATAAACTGTTAACCCCATTTTTGTTAACGAATGCACCGACAGCAAGTTTCCGTCGAGATCTGGCACATACCTGACATTTGTTACTCGCACACTGTTTGTTCCACCGTCAGGTTTCTCACAACTTAGAAACATATCACCTACTCCACAAATGTTAATGGTGCTCCCATCAGCAACTTTCACAGTTTCACACACTTTTGTATCTAAAGATTCAAAATGTTCCTTGGAATTTGTCATGTGGCACGATGCAGCCGAGTCTACATACCACTGATATTTATTTTGAACAGAATCATCCGATACTTTTCTTGCCGTAAAACAAAAATGTTCAACATTGTCGTTTATGCCACCAATGTCACTAGAAATCGTTTTCGCAGCGATTTTTGCTGCCTGTTGCCCTTCTGACTCCCTTTTAAGTTGAGCTTTATACTTAAAACATTTAGCTTTGAAATGGCCTGGCTTGTGGCAAAAATGGCATGTTGCCTTCGTTTTTTGCTTGGGTCGTACACTGCTGGTTTGATCTTGAACCTTCATGGCTGATTCTTGCGTACACACAGCAACTGTGACATCATTTGATTCTTTTCGCCGTTTGTATTCACCTAGAATCTTTTCACGAATCATCCCCACGGTTAAGTCAACTTCAGCACGACATTCCAGAGCTGTGATCAATGTTGCATAACTGTTTGGTAAAATAGCGAGCATCATTCCAATTTTAAAATGATCTGTCACAGGTTCTCCTACAGCAATCAATTTGTCAGCAATGGATTCAACTTCTTGTAATAAAGATTCGACATTATCATCCTCACTCAATTTCATGCTGGCGAGTTTCACATACATATGTACGGTACTTGACAGACTTGCCTTCTCATGATGCGCTTTCAAACTGTCCCATGCTTGCTTTGCACTCGTGGCTGGGCGTGTATGAACATGTTGGCTCTTTTCAATAAGCAAACCAATCGTTCCCGTAGCCTTACTATCGGCAATTGTCCACGCTGCATACGTTGCATCAGTAGTAGCAGGTCTTACAGTGTTTAAAGAAAACCAGGTGTTTTCCCTACGAAGAATGAGTTCAGCTTCATACTTCCAAGTTTGGTAGTTGTCGTTGTTCAACTTATCAATCGACACACGTGCAAGATCCGCCATGATGAAAAAAAAACGTGTTGCAAGAGCAAAAGTTCACCCTCAATGTTCATAAATTTCACACCTCAAATAGAAATTGTTCATCACCAAATAGCCAAAATACAATGACTGGGCCCATAACCTGTTAGATTATTAAACAGTCTTGCAGTGGTTGACAGGATGGTCGAAGAAAAACTTACGTATGTTGAGACGCTCATTTAAAACAACGAGGCATTTATTCGGACATGTTTTGAGAAGAAGGAAGACAAGTAGCGCCAAGAGGAAGTGGTGGCGCTCATGCACACTACAGGTTTCAAGGATAATGCCAGCTGAGACAAAAACTTTGTATCTCTGAACTGAGTAAGCAAATGCAGTAGCCTATTTTCGTTTACAGATTATTATATAGGCCACTTGCACTAATACATAAAATAAGCCAATGACATATTGTATTATTCTTATTTAAAGACTTAAGATTATTTGATATTATTATGACGTTGCATTAAGTGCAAAATAAAACAACATTAAGTACATATAAAAACATTGTACGATCACTGATTTAAGAAATATAATTTTATATTTGGTCATGACAAAGTAATAGAAAAGTGGAAAAATAAATTTAAGAACAGGGAAACTTAATTTTGACTAATTAATTTTAATTTGAAAGAACTTTCAGAAATCAGTAGTTGTAAAAACATGACATTTCCCTTAACCTATTTAATATTTTTAATATATACAACTCTGATGATGTTGCAGTCAGGGCCAGCGATGTCAAATTCAACAGCGCCGTTTCCTTACCGGACAACGGGCAGTCGACGCGACAACGGCGCTATTCGTCGTCTCTGTCACTATCCGGGTCATCTTAAATAAAAAATTGAATGACAAAGATTAATTTTCTAGCTGCTGCAACATTCTGGTGGCAGCGGTGTGATAAACAGGTGCTGTTCCTGTTAAGTGTCTTTCCCCCCTTTCATGTTAAGAACATTTTTAAAAATCTCTCGTTTAACAGGACCGCCTACATGTGAAAAACTCCACCGCATGATGTCGTTTTTATCCATTTCGTGAAAATTTTGTTACATGCAATAATTGTTCACTTTGCTTCATGTTATTGCCACTGTTAAGTTAATCAGTTGAAACCGGTTCGTTGCATAACCAAGAACCGTCAAATACTTGTAAATTCTTATTAACTGTAATATAGAAAGAATACACAATACTAAATTACATAATACTAAACGTTTGAGTGCAGCGGTTAATTAAAAAAAGTTTTCATTTTGACTTGCGAACTTTTTTGATACATGTTTGTAAAATATTGATAAAAACTAAAACTTACCTGCTTGCATGGTCGATTTTGCTGATAATCTCCTGTTAAACTAGGTACTTTTTTTTATTTGCCCTTACTACGCCAGTTTTCTACACAAATGGAGGCAGCAGTTGAGAGCTGCTACTTCAGCTACAGAAACGTTATTGAAAACCACAACTTTAACCATGTTCGCATCTAAGTCACTAGAGATGCACAAGCTGAACAGGTGAGCCCAGCAACAATCTTGGAGCCTGTAGTCAAGACCCGTTCTTTCTTCTGTTGGAAAAGCAACAACCAGACATTTTTCTACAAAACGACTAAGAAGGCAAGCCTTTCATCTCGGATAATGTGCCTGTTCAACCAGATGTTTTAAAGAAATCCATACCCAATTGGATAGGATACCTGGTCAAAAATCAAAAACTCGGGGGACCACAAACTCTCATTTCGTTTCACTTGTAAACGTGGACCGACGAAAAACCTTCGTTTTGCCAAACGAAGAAATTTTTTTTTCTTTGAGCCCCCAAATGCCTCGATTGTGTAAATCTCGCCGTTTTTTTAATAATGGACAGAATCGGTCAAACTCTTCACCATTTAATAGCCTGCAATAAAACCTACCTCTTGGGGAAGCCAAAATTCAACAATTCATTCTAGAAGATCCACCATCAACAATTGAAAATCATCCAAAACCAACCGCAGCGCTCTTTCCTCATGGCCGCCATTATTGTAAATTTGTACTTTGTATTCTCGATTTTCTTTACTTTTATTTTAGGGCAAAAAGCCCAAAGACATTAGCTTAGTGTTAAATAGGAGGGGCTTCCTCTGCGAAGGTACTTAACCTCATACTTAATTGTACAGATAACTTTGTAAGTGTGATATTTTTTATTGTGTTGAACAGCTGCAACCTTTATGAAAAATTTCCACAGCGATCGTCACCTGTCCTTTAACTTTGAAGTTATTTATTCTGCTTAAACTTAAATGCATTATAGCATTCTCTAATTATAGCATTCTCATTTATTCTTTTCATGCTTTATTAATAATAATCTTTTGCCCCCAAAACGCTACCATTAGTCCAACCTATACAGACATCGGCAATCACCGGACACGAATTTTTGTGTATATATGTTTTGCTTTAGTTCTCTACAAAACCCGACTGACCCATCCGAATGTTACTACTAGCTTCCTCTGCTATTAAAAACCAAAAGATATTTATAAAAGATCTGTTTCCATGCAATCCGAAAGTCAAACTGTGCATAAAAACCGAATCCCCCTTTTTTGCCCCCTCCCCAGCCAAAACTAGTTGTGGTGTATAACACTGCAGTTTCCAGTTAAAGCTTGTAAAATTTAATAATAATACTTTATGTATTACCCAAACCAAAGTACTAAGCTTTAACCAGAGCCAGTTCACGATGTGCATTTGTAAATATTCAATCTATAATCAATTTCCCAATGCAAAGGCCTTTCCCAAAGTTCAAGCGTTAAAAACTCAATTTGGCTTATCTCTAACCATTCCCTACTCCTTCAAACGGCTCTGCACCAAAACTCTTTGCCATACCGACTTCTCCTCCCACTTTCCATTGTTCTCCTGGCCCTCAGCCAATCAGACCCCCGCAGCTATCCTCGACGTCCGCGCTTCCCCCCCTCTCCAGCATAAAAATCCCCAAGAGACCAGCTCAGAGCACAGCTCACAGATCTCTCAAGCTAGAAGGGTCACGCCGTTCGGGAGTGGAGATGTCACGTCCGTGGTTGCCATGCCTGGCAGAATGGTAGTGGTTGTAAGTAACTGGTTAAATTTTAGAAGTTTATCTTTAGGACCCCCCAATTCTAAATTTATAGTATAACTTAAACTAAACTCTAGCTTGGAGTCTTTATGGTTGGTAAGCCTTATCGGCATTGCTGGTCTTTACCACCATAATGTTAGAGTAGGCATCTCTTACTAAAAAGCCAGTTTCTTTCTTTGTTCATTTTTCAAATGTAAACAAAGGGACGGTTTGATCCTCGCGAGGAAAAATAACTGTGGGACGACTTGAAAACTACAGTTGTCAAATATAGTTGCAACTTAGCGGACACGGTTCAGCTTGCTGGGTATTCCTGGATAGGAACCCAAGATAAAAATGCTTTTTCTTGTCTAAATTAAGTGTTTAAGAATCAACATCGTTGTTCTTGTTTATTGTGAATTACTAAATGTAAATTCTGTTGATTTGTTTTTGCAAACTTGTAAAGACTTAAACTAGTGAACTTAAATGTAAAAGTGTTTATTCTTTTCATTCTGATGTTTTAAAATAAAAACCAAGAGTTTTTAAACCTCAGGTTCATTCCCTAGTAAGATTAATTGTTTCTAGTGTAAATTATTATGTAGCCCATTTTAGCTTTATACTTCTTTAAGCAATTAAATTAATCCACCGTTGGTGGCAGTGTATTACCGGAAGCATTAAGGTTAGGCCTAGAATAGGACACCGACGCTCTATCCCCCAAGCCGGGACTGTAGCCCATGCTGTGTTTATTATCGTAAAAAGTCGTAATAACCACGTAACCTGATGCAAAGAAGTACTCGTCAACCAAGGATGTCGGGGGCGCTACAAGCACCTCAGCCGTCGTAGCGTCCGCGGCTACACACTACAAATGCAACAGCCATTTAGGCCTATCTTGTTAAAAACTGGCACTGTTTCTTCCATAACTTCCCAACAAATGGATCAAATCGACTGGAACTTTCAGTAAAGCATGAATTACTATTTTATCTTCACATCTGCTTAAACAGAACATTAAAATCTGCAGTTATTTAATTTTCTACCTTCAACTTTGTGTTACGGCAAAAACCATCATAACGAGGACGAACTTCCAGTTGCCCATTCTTCACTGTAAAAACTGTAATTACTCATTTTTATTATGCGTAAATCAACCCTGCTTAGTTGTGTTCTAGTGGGAAAGGTGCTGCTAACGCCCAGGTCTTTCCACATACATGTTTTAAGTATTTTAAACCTTGCTGCTTGTTATTTTTATTTGCCAACTTTTGGTAGCATCAGGCCGATGTTTGCTTCAGTTCGTTCTTGAAAATTTCAACCAAAAGGATTTAACTGCTTCTTATAATAATTCCTTTACTTCGATGCGTTATCGCATTGCAGGTGAACTATTTATCTAACATAACATTTTTGACCAACATTTTTTGTGACCAACGAATTTTACCGGTAAAAAAGCCTCTGAGCCAATCTTAGGTACCTAGCTCTCCTACGCGTCCACACTGGGTAGAGTTAGAGCAGACCTGCTAGTATACAGGGTGTTCGGAAATTGGTGTCAAATATTTTGAGGGTCCGCTGTGTGATCAAAGATAAGAAGAAAAAGTCCTATAAACATGGGTCCGGAAATGCACCAGTCTTTAGTTACAGCCCCCCCCCCCCCCCCCAGGTTTGGGGTAAACAGTTCTTAAATACCTCGTAATGATTCACCGTTTCCATTCCAAACTCAGGATATGTGCCATATCATACCTGGTATTTCAGTACTTCATAATACAGTATTGGGTCGCACAACTTATCAGAGGGAGAGGTAATTTTCTTATGGGGGGGGGGATCAAACGTGGGGGAAGAGAGGAGTAACTGCTTTGGTCTTGTACTTTAATGAAACAAATTGTACATACCAGAAAAAACACATCGTATCACATTACTGTGTGATTGAAAACAATTGACAAACAAAGGCAACAAACAAACAAACAAATAAGCAACCAAATTCAAATGTGTGGGTTGAGTACAGTAATGTTGTTCTCGCCGCTTCGGCCAATGAAACAAGTGATCATCCGAATTCTAAGGATTCCCCCACTTTTACGTTTTAAGCTTCTTTGCTTGAAGAGTAGAAAACAAACACATTAAATCCCTCACTTTTAATGGCGAGGATACCCAATTGATAATGTTTGGTGCTCTCCACAGAGATGTACGTACAGTAGTTGTTTTTTTTTGGAGGGGGGGGGCACAAACTTGGAAAACGATGTAACCTACTTGGTCTTTACACGTAATGAAAGAAAGTACAGTACTACTTTCGATTGTTTTCAATCACACGATGTGTTTTTTCTACAATTTGTTTCATTAAAGTACAAGACCAAAGCAGTTACTCCTCTCTTCCCCCACGTTTGATCCCCCCCCCAATAAGAAAATTACCTCTCCCTCTGATAAGTTGTGCGACCCAATACTGTATTATGAAGTACTGAAATACCAGACTGGTGCATTTCCGGACCCATGTTTATAGGACTTTTTCTTCTTATCTTTGATCACACAGCGGACCCTCAAAATACTTGACACCAATTTCCGAACACCCTGTATAACAGTACTGCAACTCTTTACCAATAGCATAGCTCACTGACTGAAAGCTACAAGTCACAATCGCTGGTCTGGGGATCGGGATGTCTCCACCGCAGTTGCCATGCCGGGCAAATGTAGTAGGTCATGGATTTGAACTAGTTTAACTTTAACTCTGTATAGTCTCATTTTAAATTTTTTAATTAAATTGACTTAGGCTTTCAGCACGATTTATGGAAACATAAGCCATCAGCATTTTAGACTTGGTCTCCCCATAAACTTAATGGTTCACGGTCCCTTCCTAAAAAACAACTTTTATTTTCTTTTTATTATCACCACCGTGTTATTCTGCAATTGGATTCCCAGAATCATTAAGCTTTTATTAAGGAAGCAGCTAGGCCTTCAGTGGTAAACCCTAATATTCATAGTTGATTGTAAAAGATTACTGAAAAACTGCAAGATACTCTTTTTCATGTAACGGTCTTAGATTAGAACAAACCAACTTTGATTCTTGTCGAAACCGTAAACTACAGATAGTTTGTTGCCGAATTGATTTACAGTAATATAAATCTAATTGCTTTTATTTAAAAAGCCTTGTTGTTTTAACTATTGCAAATTTAACTAGTTGAACATGTAACTGTTTATTTTTATCTTGCCTTGTTTATTAAACCAAGAGTTGAATTGACAGAAGGACTCCTTTCAGATTAATGTTTAAAGTTAGGATATTAACTGCTTTTTAAACCAGGATTGCCTTTAACTTAACCCACCTGGTTGCAGCAATTCTTATCGATTGAAATACTTAGAAAGCCCAGGCTTCAGCATCTCTATTCCCTCATCAGAACAGTAGACGAAGCTATATTTTACCGCAAAAATCAAAACAGTCACTTAGAAGTACTTTAAACTCAACAGCCAAGTACATCAGATGTCTGTGCGTGTTACAAGCACCTCTCCGTCATAGCACCCGCCGTTACAAACTGCTGGCAGCGGTGGGATGAACAGGTGCTGTTCTTGACAGCGTTTTCCCTTGCCATACTACCATGCCAGTCTTGTATTTGAAAAAGGTCTCAAATCCAGATGTCTGCTATTTCATAACCGTGATTGCAAAACCCACCATCTGCTACTCTGACAACATAGTCGCACAACAGTCTTCAGCAAAAGAAGTCCAGATGATTCCTCATCCAGCAACATCCCTGGATCCGGAAAGTAGCAACCGCTTCATCACCAGAGCGAGAAGTGCCAACCTGCAGCCAGATGTTTTACAACTTTAAAACACAACCCAGGAGAGGCAAGCTTTAGTGGATATTGAGCGCCTGCAGAACCATGTATCCCGGACCATCACAACTCGAGACCCAGTGAAGTGTACCGTGCATCTACCTGATGTTTCATTCAACTCCAAGGAGTCTTGTCAGCCATTCCACTCTACGGTGAGAGATAGGAAAGACTGACCGCTCAATGATTGAGCCGGGTAACAAGGTTAGTGTATATAGGATACATTTTAGTTGCCAAGAAAGTGCTTAATTTTCTCCTAAATGTTTTTTTATTTTTACTGTACTTGAGGTTATGAGTAAGTTGTCTTATTGCATGTCTAACTGGATTTAGTTTTAGTAGAGAAATAATTTGATTTATGCTGTGTGAACTTTTTTTTAAATTGCGGCTGCGATTTAACGATTATTTTCGTTTAAAAGCATGTTATTTGAAATTAACTTAAAATGTGAAAAAAGTTACCCTAGCCATGGTTATTGGCAATATCACCAACAAAGAGTTAAAGAAGGCTTGTTTTAATCTTGGTTTAACCATTAGCAAGAGTGAGATAGAAAGCATAGAAATCTTAGATGAGGCTGTAAAAAGATTATCTTACAACATTTAATTGAAGAATTAGCTACGGCTATTGAGAAGCGCGATCCAACCGCCATTGCCAAAAAAGAGTTAGTTAGCCCTTAAAGAAAAAGAGCAAAACTTAAAAGCTGAAGAGCTTAGACTAACTAAAAAGATCTAGAAATGCATTGTGTGGACACACAGATAGCACATGACGCATCTGTAGCCAATAAGACCAAATTTGAAGCCAAGAAAACTCGAGCTCATGAACAAAACGCTTAGAGATCAAAACGCTCAAATTAGCGAGCACGCTAATGCATTGGAACTCCAGGAACTGGAGAAAGAAGCCGACAAGCAAATTGAACTTGCTAATTAACTACTGTCAATGTCATTGGCCATAAACCATGGTAATATCAATCCAAATCCAGTGTTAACAAGCCTGGAAAAATAACTGATGTTGTTAGATTGGTATGGAGCGCCAAATTTGAAATCAATTCATTTTTGAAAATATTTGAAAGGACTAAGAAAACGCAAAGAAAGTCCATAGGTGAGTGGCTGGTTTGCCTTCAGCCACTTATGGGTGACATTTTAGTTAAAGTTAGTGCCCCGAGTGCAGCAGACATGCACAATTATGATATTGTTAAAGCTCAACGATTAGCTAGATTTATTCAAACGAAGGAGTCTGTACAGGTGCAGTTTCGTGCTTTAGAAAATGATGCTGAAATCCAATTTCATGACCATGTGTTTGAACTTCTAACACTCTTAACCTGATGGATTTTTTAGTATATGCCAATATGGTGGACCTAATACCATGGGTTCAGTTAACCTAACCTAGAGGAAACTACATCTATAGTGTATAGTGTAGAGGAAACTACATCTACAGAGTCAGGTGTTTATACAAACAGGCAGCCAGGATAATGGGCCCTTGCTGCTACCTTTATAACTTTATAGTAACAACCATGATGCACTCAGGTTACCCAGAGTGCAACTACATTTATATGCACAGCTATAATAGTGATGCCCCTAGGGACCAATAGGTAGTACCAATAGAGATACCTGTGCCTAGGTGTATACCCAGACACCACACTCACCCCCACCAAAATAAGGTGAGAGCAAGGAGGTTTAACATTTTATGCAACATACTAAACTTATGCTTTCAATTTGCTGAATATCCCTGTTTTTAGTTATAAATAAAACATGCAACACAAATCCCTACCTTCATAAGGGCACAATATGAAAGATCTCTATATAAATATATTCCCTTCTATCAAGAATTTATAGAGTTTAAATTCTAGCTTCTATCTATACTATCTACACCTCTTTCCCCCCCAAAAAAAAATTAATATCAACATTAGTAGTGTACCGATTCCGATACCGATTCCGGTTCTGAGTACGGTTCGTGGTATCGGAACTGGTACCGGAACCGCTATCTTGTTGGCCGATACTGAGTACCTTTCAAAAATTGGCACAGACCACTAAATCACTTGATATTGTCATCTACTTTCCCTTTTCCAGGGGTATGCGATAATTGGAAAGATTATCTTAGCGATCTTGGAGCAGAAAATTAATTCCAGTAGCTTAAATCATCGTAAAACTGAGCTTGATAGTAGATCTTGGATGAATAACTAACACATTTTCGCGCGTTTTTATTGGGCCACTTACCTGTTTACACCAACTTTTATTGAGTAGTTTGCATCACATAACCATAAAATCCCATCTAGGGTGGTAATATACTAAGCAGAATACGTTATAGTTGATTCCTGTTTGTTTAAGGATGTCAGGACTTTATTATCATTAAGCTAATAATGATAGAAAATTAAGTTTAGTTATACGTTATACGTTATATGTTATAGTTGATTCCTGTTTGTTTAAGGATGTCAGGACTTTATTATCATTAAGTTAATAATGATAGAAAATGATGGTAGAGATCAGTGGTAGAGATCGGCGGCCACGTTTTTCAGCTCGTTAAAAACTATCAGTTGTTGTCTTACAACGAGTAAAAACGTGCATAATGGTATTTTCACGTGGAGCGTGAACTCTCCCAGCGGGACATGGGATGTGCCTTGAACATTGAAACGTAATTATGTTGGTCTTTACGTGATTTTTAAATTTTTGATCAAACCAAAATCCAAGATGGCGACTCGGAGCAGTAAAATCAAGAATAATATGAAAGATGGGAAGAAGCCCAGAAAGTCACCCAGACGGGCTAAAGTTTCCCTTGACTCTAAATGGGTGCAATGTGAGAAGTGCAAAGATTGGGTTCTGTTTCAAAACGCAGGGTTAAACTGCACTTTTGAAGAATCGCAGGAAACGGAAGTGGATTTTGTATGTAGGTTGTGTGGTCTTACAGAGAGCCTTGATCAACTCAAGGTAGAGAACACAAAGTTAAATATAGAAATCGAGGACCTAAAACATGAAATACAAACCAGAGATGGCAGGATTAATTTTTTGAAAGAAATGATTGAGCTATTAGTCCAAGATAATAAAATATCTAAAGACAATAGTGCTTATTCTGACGCACTACTTGAAGCTAGCCCTAGTGTTTCTGAGGATGCACTTGTGAATGCAGAAGTTAAACAAACTTATGCCAGGAGTGTTGCTAAACAGTCAATTAACCATAAGCTGATTTCAGCCCAGGTTGAAAAGACACTAAAAGATCGTGACAATAGAAAGCAGAATATTGTTCTGCATAATATACCAGAAAGTGAAGATTCTGATGGCCTAATCAGAAAATCCCACGATATTACTCAAGTAAAGTGCGTTATTGAAAAACTTGATGTTGCCAAAGAAGTGCAGGCAGTGCAGTGCTACAGGCTGGGTCAAAAGCCAACTAATAGTCAGAAAGCTCGCCCGCTTTTAGTTAGGATGAGGTTGCATGATGAGCAAGAGCTGATGTTGCAAAAGGCTTTTCGCTGCAGAAATTTCATCATGGAAGATGGTTTCAAACAAGTGGGCATTTCTCCGGATAGGTCCAAGGAAGATAGGGACGAAGAAAAAACTTGCGCCGCAAACTGCACGAGAGAATAAATGGAGAGGGGGGGGGGGAGAAGAATCTGGTTATAAAAAATGGCCGGATTGTGAAAAGGAAGGAGCAAGCAGCAGAATCAAACCAGAAATCAAGGACCTGGGTGGTTATGCTAATTAATTTTCAAAGTATGAGGAATAAAGATGTGGAATTAAACGAACTATTGCTGACTGAAAGTCCTGATGTTCTGTTGTGTACTGAAACCTGGTTGAGTGATGCGGAACCTGCCTATTGCTGGTTTCCAAGAAACTATCATGTGTACCGAAAAGACAGACATACCAGAGGAGGTGAAGTTTTAATTGCTGTAAGGGATACTTTGGACAGCGAGGAGGTTGTTGTTTATGACAATCTCGATATTGAAAGCTGTTGTTGTAAAATAACGTTGGGTACGGGGGTGTTCTGGTTTGCTTGTTTTTACAGGCCACAAGACAATAAAGTTGCTGTTGATGCTTTGTATGAGCAAGCGATGAAAATTATTCCAAGAAACAATCAAAATGTTGTCATTGCTGGGGACTTCAACCTACCAGATCTTAAGTGGCATGAGGAAGAGTGGAGAAACTCTTGCATCTTTGTCAAACCCGACTCCCTGCAACGGATGATGGACGATTTTGGACTGGAGCAGATAGTGGATAAACCTACTAGGAAGGAAAATTGTCTCGATTTGATTTTTACATCTGTGGTTGCTGCGAGAGAGTGCGTTTCGGTTGAGGCAGGTGTGTCTGATCATTCATTAGTAAGGGTGATTTTTCCGACAACTTTAAATGTTTTCGATGAAGAACCAACGACTACGTTGAGGTACGATAAAGCTAACTGGGCGATGATAAATAGTGGCCTTGAGGAACTATATCTTAGATTTGCTGAAAGTGCTCCTAATCAAACAGTCCAAGAAAATTGGTTGGCTTTTAGACATGATTTGCAAAGCACTATTGAAACGTACACTCCACGACAAGTAGTCAGAATAAATAAAGATAAGCCCTGGGTAAACATCAGTGTGAAGCGCGAAATCCGGAAGGGAAGAAGAATGAGACAGCGGGCAAGAAAATCGGGTGCAGTGTCACAATGGGAAGAGGTTGCTTACCAGAAGGAAAAAAACAAAGAAGATGCTTAAAGAAAGTAAACGTGCCTATATGGATGACTTGGGTTCTGCATTTGCAAATAATCCAAAACGTTTTTGGTCATATGTGAAACATTGTAAAAGGCCTGAATGTGGTGTACCATCGTTGAATGCAGAAGGAGAAAAGAAAATCACAGATAACAAAGAGAAAGCCAAGCTTGTCAATCATTATTTTGAGTCTATGTTCACGAAGACAGATACTGGTGAGAAAGTAACTATCGTCCTGTGTCACTGACATCTATTTGTTGTAAGATGATGGAACACATTATTGTGAGCAACCTAGTTCGCCACTTGGAAACCAACAACTTGCTCTCACAGAAACAGTTTGGTTTTCGCAAGGGCTCTTCGTGTGAATTGCTTTTGTTAAATATGATACATGATATTGCGTCTGCCTTGGATGTGGGTGCATCTGTACATCTGGTTGCATTAGACATGGCAAAGGCGTTGACTCGGTTCAACATGATTTACTGCTTTTGAAACTGAAAAGTTACGGCGCTTCTGATGGTGTGGTAAATTGGTACCGTGCTTTCATTACAAGAAGAAAACAATGTGTTGTGCTGAATGGTGCCACTTCAAGTGAATTAGATGTTTCTTCGGGTGTTCCGCAAGGATCTGTCAGTGGCCCTATTCTTTTCCTTGTCTATATCAATGATCTGCTGGAAGTTATTTCCTCAAGCTCTGCATTGTTTGCTGACGATGCAAACATGTATAGGTTCATTAATTCTGATCAAGACCAGCTTATGCTTCAGGCTGATTTAGATAGGGTGGCAACTTGGTGCATGCAATGGAAAATGTATTTGAATATCAACAAGACTAAAGTTTTAGTGATTTCAAGGAAAAACACAATTGCAATGCCCAATTATGCCATTGGCAATAATATGCTGCAGGTTGTCGACAAACTCTCTGTTCTTGGGATCTCTATAAACAGGAAGCTTAATTGGAACAATCATGTGGCAAAGATCTTTGCCAAGGCAAATTCGGAAGTCCGATTTGTTAATAGGGTGTTGGCCGGAACTTCTCAACGGGCCAGAGAGGTTGTTTAAAGACGCTCATTAGGTAAAAGCTGGAGTACTGTAGTTCAGTGTGGGATCCTCCTACTGAATGCCTCATAAATGACATTGAAAAAATTCAACGACGTGGTGCAAGAATGGTTTTCGGAGATTTCAGAAGGAAATCCTGTGTTACTACGATGATGAACTCGTTGAAATGGCAACCTTTGAGTGTGCGAAGGCACGACCGCAGACTGGGTCTTTTCTACAATATCTACCACGGGAATACCATTCTAAAGCCACTGGACTACTTGCATGCGCCTGACTACATTGGCAGGTTGGATCATCCAAAGAAGGTGAAACGCCCTCAGTCTAATAACGTAGCATTTGCCGAATCATTCTTTCCCAAAACTATACGTGATTGGAATGGACTAACGGCGGAAAATGTAAATTCAGTGAACTTTTATGGGTTTAATGCAGGTTTGCTGGCATGTCACACGCCCATTCAGTGTAGCCATTCAGTGGCTTAGGTCTCGTTATTTAAAGTTGTTGTTTTTGCTTTCCTGTTTGTATATTATAGCCTATGTGTAATATGTGTTATATATGTATATATATTTTTTACTTTATTTTATTTTTTTATCTCTGTTCTAATCTTGAGGTTGTTCTAATGCCTGCGGGACGCTACAATTATTTAAATAAATTAGTTATTTCCTATTTTGTTAAACCCAAGGCTAACGTTTCACGTTTGGCAAACCCTCCACCGCCATTTTGTTTTTAAATCATGCGTTCGATTGGAGCCATCAGTGCATGCACTAAATCCGGAGTGCGAAAATCTACAAGTGTACAAAGCCTTGCTAAGACTCTTAAGCATCTGGGCTGCAAAAATCTTCAAGCATGCTCTTGTTTAGCCCAAGTTTTTTTTATTTTAAGTAAATTTTTTTATTTTATTTTACGTTTAAAAAAAATTAAATTTAATACATCCAGAAAACAAAAATTTAAAATCATCGTCAGCTTCATTAAGGGCTTGGCCAATCCAAAAAGCAAAAAATCAATTTAAAAATGCAGGTCCAGATCAGAATTTAAAAAATCGTTTCAACTTTCTGGTTATTTTAAACTATTTTTTAACTTAAGTTTTTTTTATTTAATTTTTATTGTTTAAAATTAAAATAAAAACATTTTTTTTAAATTTAAATTTGATACGTTTGGAAAGCTAAAATTTTAAATCATTGATCAGTGCAACCAGAAAATTGTCTTGTCATTAATCCAGGCACTAAAAAAAATTGTTACCGGTACACGTTATTTTAACTATTTTTTCAATTTTAATTTAATTTTCGAATCAAATTAAATATTTAATTTTAATTGTACAAATTTGTATATCAAAATTTTCGTTAAAAAAGTATGTAAATTTATAAAAATTAGCCACACCAAAACCCTGTACTCCCTGAACACAAATAATTCATTATTATTAATTTTTTTCCATTCGCTGTGGCCTGCCATGTGGTAATCGGAACCGATATCGGAACCGTACGGAACCGGTTTATTGGTATCGGAATCGGCATCGGAATCGGAATTATGGTATCGGTACACCACTAATCAACATACAATCATTTACCAAAAATAGTAACGCGTACAAGAGAAAGAGAAAAACATGCAGTAAACCATAACTCAAACAAAATTAATGCAACCAAAAATAATTGGCCACACTGCTCCTCCAACACCTAGCTTAGCCCCCCAAAATTAGAAGCTACGAAGTCGTCTTCTTAGATGTTACTTCCGTGGAAGAACAAGCTCATTAGCTGGCGGAAAGTCTGCACAACCAAGTTGCTCCCCAAATTCCCGGACAGTCTAAGAAAATAAGAAGAAAAAAACATAGTGCTGTGGGCAGTCGAAGTAAATAGTGGCGCAACAGCGCACAAGTTTGTCAGATGAAATCAACACAAAATTTCTCACGTTTCCAAACACTCGAAAACGACAGGGGCAACGAATTGTAACTCTTCTCGATTTTCCGAACACTCTGGTACTCGAGTAGCTTCCGTAATGACGCAAAACGACGCGATACTCGTAGCATTCTGGAAATCACCCGGCGTCTCGAGCATTTGCACGGAAACAACGATGACTTGCGTCTTCGCCCCTCCCCTTCTCGAGATAACGTGAGTTTTTATCGCTTTCAATCATGCTGGTTTCGGACCATTTTGTGCTGCAGTTGTGCGGAATTGGCATGCATAAATTATCGTGTTTTCAGCGAAGTTGGACTGTACGCTTTCACCTGTTAACAGTAATTGTCTTAGTGGACATTTCTCCGTTTAGGCTTTATGCATTTTAGTTATTGGTTTATAGTCGTGGTAAACGTTTCTCAGTTCTTACCTTGTGTTTAGCTTTCGGAATTGAAATGAATTTTGGAGTGAATTCAGGAACGACATTCGGAAGTTAGATTGACATTTCGAATTTCTTTGTAGAACCAAATTAGCAGAACCAACTGACGAACCAATTTGAAGCAACAATTTGAAGAACCATAATGCGGAATGTTGCGTGCGTCTGTTAGAACTTATTAACGCGACATAACATCTAAACCTTGTTAATAGCCTAAATATTAATGACATTTTTACTAACTTTTAATAATGACATTTTCAACAGCTTGTATAAATGCCTCCAAACGTGTGCGTGTTTGATGCCACCAGATAATTCCTGAAGTCTAACAAACGGGGTCTGTAGTTCGACACCACGTAGCAATGACACTCGTTATCATTGAGTGCATTCAAATTACGAAGCGGGAATTCGAGCGAGCATCACGCACGACGCAATTATATTATTTCATCATTTCAAGCAAGGCACAAAATTCAACATGCATTTCTACAATATTGCCACTGATTTTTCTTAGTCGTTACCAAATCCTTCGGCAACTCATACGTATATCAATTTACACATGTACTACTACCATTCAACGTTAACACCCGACCAACGCTAGAACAAGCCAGAGCGTTTATTATTTAGTCCACGGTGCTCGCAATAGAGTTCAGCTCCTACCCGCGGAATAAAAATAGGCAATACTAATGCTTTCCCCAACTACAATGTTTACCCCCAAGAGATAGACTCCCAGTGGCGCAAAATAGGGTTCAATTCCCCGTCATCCTCCCGTCAGTTCAGCCTTAAGCAGTAAACAGAACTTTTAACAGAGTATACCTTTAGCAGTAAACAGAACTTTTAACAAAGTATACCTTTAGCAGTATGCTCTTAGCTGTTCCGACAAAAAGATAACGACGATTAACTTAGCACTTTTTCTAAAGACAACATTATTTTAATTCACAATGCAGTAAATGGATCAGTTGTTTCAGGCATAACAGCTACAACGCGTGTTACGTACTCCTTCACCAACTCATGCATGTGACCATTTAAGGAAGAAACTCATTCTTCGTTTACTGTAATTTACAACCAAACCACTAACAAAGCGCTATCAATTTATCAGACAGCACATTAGAAATAGTCGTTGCACCAACTCAAACTCATCAGGCTCCGGCTCTACAATTTAGTGTCAAAGTCTGAATTCCAGACTCAACTGCTTTAGGCTTTTCTTAATATCATTAATTAGTATTCCTCACATAGGCTTGTACCGTTTTTTAGGTTTACAGGAAATAGCCGTGAAAGTGCTTACGCCAGGCTATCCCGACTCGCTCATTCGGCGCGGATGATCTACTTCCTGACAAATTGAGTAATATAAACTTCCTCCATTTGTATTGTCGCCTGATGTGATATCTTGTGATATCGGGTGGCATCTTAGCCACGGAAAAAAAGCATTTAATCTTTTTTTAAAGTTTGGACGCTAGAGAATTACTGAACTGATGCAGTTTGAGTAGTGACTACAAAAATCATTTCTTTACTTAAGCGAGAGAAACATTTAAAGCTTCGTCACGCATGACGTTATCTGCATCACTTGCCATAAGTTTTCTCGAGCTTGTATGCTATGAATGAACCTGAATGACGTATCTCTTTAAACAGTAGCCTTTAACACCCTTGTGTCAACTGCCTAAGAAGTACATTACATTCGGCAACCGACAACACTGTCCGCTGCTCTCACTAAAAATAGAGTAGGCTAAATTCCTAATACACTTACAAGGCACTAAATTTAACAAGTTATTAACATGTCAATTGTCCTCAAGTTTACAGCAATGGGTGCACACAGGCTACGCAATTGAAAGTATGCCCTGGAGCCCACGCACACCAGAAAATGGGAATTTACTTGTCCGTCTGTACACTGAAGCACTAATAAATTAGCAATACTTCAAATGCACAGCCCTGGACTCCAATCCTGGATTAAACTTGTTAAAGCTTCAACGCTCGGCCCAAATTTACTTTTAAGTTAACTCTTAACTTGACCTTATTTGGCTCTTAAGCTTAAATCTTTTCAGCCTTACTAGCTGTAAAAGCTGAACCCCGAATTCTTTACAACAGTATCACTCATAAAAATAAAAACTAATTAAGAACTAATTTAAATCTGCCAATATCCGGCAGATAAAATTTTCTTCATTAATTACTTTTACTTTAAAAAAAAAAGTTTAAATTTGAAAAACCGCAATGCTTATTCCAGCTAAATCACACAAAAGTGCAGGCGCTAACCACACTTTTTAAAAGAACATTAGCATTTAGGTTACGAAATTCGTAAGAAAACTGTAACCGGTTGACAGACCATAATTAATCCGAAACCTCCCTAAACTGCCCTTCATATCTTTTACAAGAAAACCGTAATTTGTACGTTTTTACTTTTTTAAAAGGAGAGCCATAGTATTTAGTTTACTTCTTTACAACAATTGCAATAAAGACACAGTTTACAGACCATAACCTGAAACCTAGCTAAATACCCTTTTATGCCTTTTTCCTTTTCAAAAGCATTTTACCAATAAAAGGACAATAATACTCAGGTTACGTTTTACCCTTATGTAAAATAGAACCGGCAACTACAGCTTATTAATACCTGCAGCCTCCCTGAACACCCTTTTATGCCTTTCATAATAAACTTTTAGACTTCCTATGCCTTTTAGTTTTTACAAATAACAATAAGAACTAGTAAACATATAACGAAATCTTTTACCATTCTGCGTTTAAACATTTCGGCGTTAAAAACCTAGGCTACATCCTTAAATACATGTACCTTACAGTTAATAAACAACTGACCCTAGGACCCCTGTCTCGAACCTTCCAGCATTTTAGCCTAGTATACACTCTTAAAACATACAACCTTACAGCTAACAATAACTGGCTTCGATTTAAGTTCAACAACCTATTTGCACGCAACATTCCGCACCTGCCCACAGCACTACGCCACAGGTCCTCAAGGTGCAGATGAACTTGCGCACAAATGTTGCCCTTAACGGGTCTCACAAGAACTCAGTTAATCCTTTGCCCATTTCGGGTCTTATAAGAATTATAAATCTTTGCCCTTAGCGGGTCTTACAAGATTACACCAAATACCTTAGATATCTTGCACCAAAAATACCAATCCAGGGTGTTGGTCCGTCGTCGAAATTGAAGCACAAGTTAGACCGACTTGACTGCTTTCACTGGCTATAGCAAACATGCCAAAATTCGGTAAATTCCAGGTACTCACAGTCCCCTAAAATTCTGCAGTATTTAATTTTATACTTGTTTAAACCTAGTGTGCGGTTCCCCAAGCCTGGGTATACCGACACAAAATTAAGTTTTGCAAAATATTACTATTAGTATTCCCTGCACTTAGGTTACAACTGGCATCCTCGTCGCCAATGTAGTATGCCAACGTGGTGGACCTAATACCATGGGTTCAGTTAAACATAACCTAGAGGAAACTACATCTGTAGTGAAGACTTCAGAGTCAGGTGGGTTTGCCCGCGTGGGTTCGTATCCCACCCTTGTCGCCAATGTAGTATATGCCAGTGTGGTGGACCTAATACCATGGGTTCAGTTAAACCTAACCTAGAGGAAACTACATCTATAGTGAAGACTACAGAGTCAGGTGTTTATACAAGCAGGTAGCCAGGATAATGGGCCTTGGCTGCTACCTTTATAACTTTAGTAACAACCATGATGCACTCTGGTTACCCCGAGTGCAACTTCATTAATATGCACAGCTATAACAGTGATGCCCGTAGGGACCAACAGGTAGCACCAACAGACTGCTGGCTAAGGCCAGCAGAGATACCTGTGCCTGGATGTATACCCAAACGCCACAAATTTCGTTAGCAGAAATTATGGGTAGTTACTACAAACTTAGTAGTTCATGAAAACATGCCCTGTGGGCCTGAGGAAGTGGTTACCCAATCACAAAAAATTGGGGATCCTTGCGGAAGCCGTCAAATTGTGCGACGACTGGACAACCCGCAGTAAACAGATTTCTGTTGAAGTAGCATAGAAAAATGGCAAAGTGCAAACAAGCGCACAGCCTAACGGCCAGGGAACCAAATCCAATGGCTATACCAAGCAAGTCAATAAAAATCACAATTCTGGAGCTAAGCCGGCTAGCACTTCAGGTGATAGGAAAATTCCACTAGTAATTCCAAGAATGAATTTTATAGGCCCCACAAGCAAAGGCATAACGACGATACTTGCTATTTCTGCAAAAAACTAGGTCTCATCTTAAAAGACTGCCGTGTACGTATTGCATACGAAGCTGCTACTGCAGCCGCCTCCTCCATTGTTAATTTTGTAAGCTGTAGTCCTCCCGAATTAGTCTTGTCCACGCACATTCACGAATGGGAAGTTAATGGGGCTAAGTGTTTATTTTTAAGAGACACAATGACGATGTCATTGCCCGTGAACTCTTTATAACTGAAACAATTTACCTGCCAGTACACTCCCTGTCTCAACACCCTGACAGATCAAACTAAGCTACATAAGCACATGCAATCGCTAAGATAGACGTGCAGCCACCTTTTGGTTTACAGCCACTGACGTGCAGCCACTGAGGCTTTGGTCACAGACCACATGGGAAAACGTTTCAAAATGCTACTCGGTTTAAACTTCCCAGACTATTCGGGAAGAAATAGCATGCAGCCGCTAGCCCCTTTAATAATCTCATTTACTCGTTCTCAAACCCGAATCGAAAAGCAACTCCCTCTCTCTAGGCCCAATTATCGCGAGATCAATTCTGGTATCTCTAATGATGTGATTCTAGTAGTGATAGGATAGTGTATCTTGTGACCCCACTCCACTATAAGTGACAGTGGTTTTGTAAGTCCTAAACTAGACATCTCAGATAATGTAGTCTTAGGTCCCCAAACTGAACAATTTGTTTAATTGCTTAACATCGACAACACTAAGTTTGCAAAGTTACAAAGTGAGTGTCCAACTCTTAAAAATTGTTGAAAATATTGGCTTCATTGCTTTACTGACATAGAGATGTACGATCAAACCTGTCTAACATGTCAAAAAACTGGCAATACTGTCCAGAAGTTTGTTGCACCCATGGTGTTAGTGAACATAGTAGGTCCTGTTAAACCTATAAGTAAAGGCAGCTGGCTTCAAATATATTTTATCCCTGTTAGACCCAGCAGCCAAGATTCCCGAAGCTGTTCCTTTAAAAGAGGCTAACAGTTAGTGTAGTTGACACCCTACTGGAAATTTTTTCACAGTTAGGCTTCCCGTCAGAACTACAATCAGATTTAGGTCCATGTTTCGTTTCTGAACTTAAATGGACACCCGGCCTGCATTGTAACATTCCGCCTGCCTTATAACAGCCACGCGCAGATCGTCATCCACGCATTTACCAGCGCCAAGGTTGGCTGGGGTGGTAGCTGCGTTCCTCGGTAGCGAGGAACGTAGCTGTTGTGTCGGTTGGCTTTGTGAATAGTACACAGAACGGCATCAAGTTAAAGATAGTGTCGTCACAAACCGGAATGATTCTCGTATTTTAACATCACAATTTATAATTTTCTTGGCTAGTGTCTAATAATTTTGCTTCGGCGATCTATTTGAATAATTATTTTAATTTTTATCGCATTAGTCTTTTAGATTTTTGATCTCATGGTAATTATTAGCAAATTAGTACATGCACACACAGATGAAACGTCATGGTTATTGTAAGCGCGCAAAGCATCATATTTGTTGGGACGAACGTAAATGAAGTTCCCCTGTATTCAACAGAAAATCTCCTAGACGCCACATTTTAAAACGGATTTTTAGCTAGGGCTTGACTAACGGTAAGTAAATAAAATTTTGGGCCCGTACGTGACGTGGAGGATCGGAAAAATGGAGCCGGGAGGTATATCCCTTTAACACTCTGTTTCTCGATAACTATGGAATAAAGTGCATAAACTCTAGTGTAAATCACCCCCAATCCAACAGTGTAGAACGTCTACACAGGATGCTCAAAGCTGTTCTGAGAACTGTTTGTAATGAACACCCAGATGCCAGGGGCTTGCCAGGCGCCACATTCGCCGTGCGTATGCTCCTCACAAGAGCTCAGGCTGTAATTCTCAGAGCTTGTTTTCAGTCGAACCATTACGGCCCACTTGACTTAGTCAAAAATCAGTGGCTAGAACCAGACGTTCATCCAACAGTATTGGAGCATGCTCGACCTACTACAATGGTTTAAGTATTCCCATGAATTGGCATAGGAAAACATACTTAAATGCCAGATAAAAAAAAGGCCTATTACAATGCAAAGGCTGTTGAATGCAAGTTCAAGGAAGGCGACCAAGTCTTGATACTTATACCTTCATGTACTAACAAGTTGGATATTTTTTGGGGTTCCCTTGCGAGGTGTTAAAACGAATTTCAGACACTAGTTCTTTAGCCAAGAAATCATACGGATCACAGAAGGAAGCAGTTTACCACGTGAACTTGTTAAAACCTGTTTTCTTAGAGTCTCGTAGCTCCCCTTCTGCACATGCGCGGCATGGCACAGGCCCCTATATAAGCAGCCTCTTGGACCCGGTGGCTTCATCTTTCCTCCTAGGGCAGCCACACTGCGTGGTGCTCTCTGACCCTCTCCAACATTGGATAACAACACAAGGCGCGTCTCCAGAATTTGGACACCTTGCAAGCTGCTACTTGCTAAAAAAAGACACTCGCAAAATAAGTGTGTTAACCAAATACTAGAAATTGGCTCAATACTCAATTGTTCTGTTACAAACTCAGCTCGGCTCAACTCGAATTTAAATTATTATACTTGCACACCCCTAACTGTACTGACTGGTACAGTTACTTTACAAGAATTTGTTAACCATATTTGCATGCTAACGTGTATGTAGGATGTCTGATGAATGACCACTTTTCCAGACTTACGATGAAACTCTACCCCTAACAATTTTGTAACATGTCCAGTAGCGTAACTACAATGCTGCAGGGCCTGCAGTCGCAGGGGGGCGCAGAGGAACTGGGGGCACAGACGAAATGGGGGGGGGGGAATATACGGTTTATGGAAATATAAACAAAACTATTACTGAAACAGATTATTTAATATTTGCATAAATTTTATCCAAAATATATTACCAATTTGAAGTATGGTTTCTAAATTTCAATAAAATATATAAGTAAGATCACTACTCCGAATAGTCATCTTACGTTTACAGTAAATTAAAGCTTTCAGCTAAGCTTTACGAATGTATGGAAAGTATCAGGTGTGACACGCAGCCGGTACCATAAAATATTTAAATAAGTGTATGTTAATTACGTGTTTTCGTAACAGAGGCTATTGTGGTTGATGTTGCACCATACGAATACGCTTGTTTCAATCGCATCGCATGGTTTGAATGACTTGACCTTGGGCGAGTTGCTCGTCAAACACGAACGTCGAATATGACGTGATTTGGACGTAATCGTTGCCATGTTTGCAAACGACGTGGCCAACAATTCCGTCAAAATCGTGTCATATTCGACGTTCGTGTTTGACGAGCAACTTGCCCCTTGACTGAGCTGCTAACAAAAATACGCCAACTTCAGCGCAGCTAAGTAACTGAATAGATGCTTGATATAGCTTGAATCTTTATTATCTGTGTATATATCTGTGTATTGTCTGTATAATATATATTATGTTTGCACCAGACTGTAGGCGATGTTTGGTACACGGGGAAGGCAGTAACGCCCAATCCAAGCGTGAAATATTAATGCAATAGGGCGTGCATGTTCATTCTTTTCACGGCGCAATGAAAAAGGACGAACATGTTCATTCTTTACACAGTAGCAACGAAAAACGGCGAGCATGTTCATTCTTTTTCGCGGCATCTCTGAAAAAGAGGAAGCATGTTCATTTTTGGCATAGTATAGCAATGAAAAAAAAGCGAGTGTGTTCATTCTTTGCACGGTAGTAATGAAAAAGGGCCAGCAATGTGAATAGTAATGTTGATTAACAGTAATAGTCATTAACGAAATATTATGACGTGTATTGTTGATGGAAGGCTCTGGGCAATCCAACGCTGGGCCCCAACAGAAACAAACGCCAATGCAACAACAAACGTGACATGCTTTCTCGTGCTAGAGAGTAGAGACCACAGCTAGTTAAAACTTAAGTGAATTTAGCGATTGCGATAGCCATTTAGCTTTCCGACAAAATGCCCCCTGAAAAAAGCATGCGGGAGAATTGGAAGGCGCTGCATAACCGTACATAACATCTATAAGCGCTCTAGCACTTCACTCGTAAAGTTAGTTACAGAATTATTTATTAGTGTTCAATGGCATCAAGTTGTTGCGTCAACAATAGTATTAAATATTACGTTAACGTTGGCGCGTTTTACACCAGCTGTTGAGCCAGAATACCAGAAATCTGGGGGAAATTGCAGATCTGCGGCATTCTGCTGATTTAATGCTACAGATTAGATTCTTTAAACCATTACAGTTATCGTAATAAACAGTTAAATACTAGTACATCCTTGTTGTAATGCTGATAATATTTTAATTTGAGAGCAAGCTAGAAAAATA
The DNA here is from genome assembly GCA_023313725.1 of Lithobius niger. Taxonomy (NCBI): domain Eukaryota; kingdom Metazoa; phylum Arthropoda; class Chilopoda; order Lithobiomorpha; family Lithobiidae; genus Lithobius; species Lithobius niger. The sequence goes on along the minus strand of JAHWFP010091973.1, from coordinate 6,645 downwards.
AATTTAGATGTAGTTGTCAACACACTTGTAGAAATAAAAGAAAGACAAAAAGAATTTTAAACGCAACCACAAGCTAGAAATGCAAGTTGTATACGTGTACGTAAAAACTAAATTAAAAAATTTAAATATTAAAATACACCTTTTGATTTGTCATAAAATGGTTTGCGGGTCCCTGGGTGTGGGACGCACACTGGATTTTTGCAGGGGGGCGCGGCGTGACAAAGTTACGCCACTGAACATGTCCTAAAATGACAACATTAAACTCTGTTTGTAGCTTGTTAACCATACGACATTCTACATTTTAGTCCTTGCAAAACAGGAACAAATCATCGACATAGATTAACAATACTGCTTCATTACCTATGTGGTACAGACAATTTAAACGCCCCCATTGTTCGAAACTAATGCTGGTCAGTGTTCCATTAAGTTTATCGTGCCATTCTTGGCCCGATTAGTAAAGACCATACACTGCTTTATTTAATAACCACACCTTGCCTTGGTTTTCTTCTGTATGAAACCCTTTGGAATTCTCATATAGGTAGGAGTTTTCAAATCTCCATAAAGATAAGCACACTTTATGTCAATGTGTACATCAATCCAACCCATCATAACTACTAACAAAACAAAGAAAAATCAGATTAAAACATAATTTACAACAGGTGAGAAAATGTTTTCGTAGTCGACACCTTCGGTTTGTCAGAAACCTTGAGCTTACTAAACGAGCCCTGAATTGTTTGACATTCCCCAAAATACCTTTCTTAATTTTATACACCCATTTTAAGCCTAATATATTTCTGTCTTTAGGAGGATCAAGCTCTGATTACAACTTAGGCTTCTAAATTTCCCCTAGTTCCTATTTCATAGTCTTCTTCCATTGCGCTTGCTCAGCTGAAGAAATAGCTTCCTCCTATGAGGTGGGTTCAGTTATACTAAGGTTAACTTGTGGTTCACTAGAAGAGTCTGTATCAGAGGACTCATTGAAGGAGTCACTCGCCTAAAAATACTCTTCATCCCCTGCTTCCCCTTCGGTGTTAATTTCCCTGGGATTAGGCTTAGAGTTAAACACTGTACTAAATGCAATATTTTGTTTTGCACAATACCTTCTTATGTCGTTATTACTACGGAATCTCTGTCCTGTACTGTTGTAATAATAAACATCAACTCTCTGCTTTGTTGCCCCTAACTTACATGGAATCTCCCTCCTATCCCAAGTATTGTAATCTTCCTGCGTTGTAGGCCTAGTTCCTCCCTCATGAACTACTGCTCTCCCCCTGAATTGTTTGGGCTGGAGTGCTTACATTTGTTTGTGCTTTAGAGGTACCTACACCAGTTACGGAAGTGATAACACTAGTTTGTTTGTTGTGTGAACCGGCACTTGATACTCCTGGAGTTGTATGGATTGCACTAGGTGATGACTAGTTGCCTTCATCAAGGTCAGACAATAGTTCAAATTTCCAGGCGAGCTACTTCCTGGATTTCTTTACGCATTTGACATTCTCGTCTATTTTGACATGTTTAGTTTCATAAACTTTGTTTGATATTGGGTCCCACACACAATACCCCCTCGTGTTCACTGTGTATCCTACCAAGAATTTATAGGGCTGGGGAGGAGAATTTGTAACACTAAAAAGTCCCTATTGAAACATGTTAGATTCGTTCCTATTAGTTCCGTCCGAGTTTTCAGAGGACGCCACGTGTTCCATCTGGAAATTTTTGCTCATTTTTCAGCCCAAATCTAAAGTAAACTAAATTACAACTAATCTAGGCTAAATAACAATAAAATACAACCTAGTTTCGTTTAGTTTAGTTTAATTATAGGCTAAAATCTAAGTAGAAATTCCCACATAAAACACATGGCGCCCTCTATAAACTAAGGCTGAACTAATACGAATGTATCTAAGACGTTTCAGTATGGGTCTCCGTCACAAATTCTCCTCCCCAACCCTATAAATTCTTGATCCTACTAATACACCTTCCCATGCTCTAGGATGAAGTTTATTCCTTCCCTAGGTTGGAATATCTTTAAGCCTAGCTCTATTAAGTCCCTGATAGACAAATTCGTCTGTTTTAACATACAGTATGGGATTTCGAATTTAATACGGGAATGAGGGTACTTATTTTTCAAGTGAGAGAAGGTTACTGCGATTTCTGCCCACAAATATCTGGATAGTTTTGACTCGATAAACACAGATCCCACCCCTTCAATATACGTGCGGTTGTGCGTCTCAGCTGTTCCATTCATTTCAGCTGAGTACGCATTTGTGCGTTCGTATTTTATCCCCAATTTTCACAAATAATTGAAAAATAAGCAGAACTCTAGAAGTATAAGCGATGTGAGGGTAAAATGACGGCGCCCTCTGTGCAAGAGAAGACACAGCAGTGCACCTTGCGGGAACTAGATGCAACTGACGAAAATAAAAAAAATAAAGGTGATTTTATTAGAGTTGAGCAAGGAAAATCTAAAATAAGCGATTTTAGCATAAATTACTGAAGGTAAGTATTTTTATGATAGCAAAAACTAATTTTAAGCTTAGTTAAAATTCTTGTTTTCCCAGAAAGATTTAGTGTGAACATCTTATGAAGTTCTGGCCCTCAAAGGGTTAATTCCTCTCACATTTGGCTAACCTGTCTGCGCCTGTTGATAGTGTGGCCTTCATTATGCTTACATGCATAAATTTTATTATACTTCTAGCTGACATTGCTGTTGCTCGTTTTCACGTGCCTTGGAGTTCTGAAGATATTTATTCATCAATAAAGTAAGTGGAGATCGTCATTAAATTTCTTGTAAAGTGAAGCTTGTTTCCTCAAGCTGTAACTTTCGCATCACTAGACGACTTTTTCGGCTTGCCACCAAGCAGAAGAACAAATAACCAACATGCACTGTTTGTTAATGGTTTAATATAGGATAAATAGCCTTAAGCTACCGATGTATCGGTACCGGTATAGCCACATCGGATCGGTACAGTATTTGTGCAATAGACCATCCGATATTTATTATTATTAAATAATCTAAGGTTATCATTAATTAATAGCATCATCTATTCAGCCAATAGCACTAATTAATCAAGTACATGAATCACCAATAACAGTATTGGCTTCAACACTTCTAGCCTAAGTGTACAGTAATAGCTTAATGCTCTTCGCTAGAAGCCAGCCTTGAGTTATCCAGATTCTCCTTTATAACTCAGTATAGACTGGCTCCGGCTCCATCTGGCCTCACCTGTTCCGACCTGACAGCACCTGTTCATGCTGGTCTGTTCCAGATCCAACCAGCACAATTCAACTCGTTAGAACCAGTTGGGATTAGGGCCCGCTAGACAATAGAAACCAGTCCCCACTCTGGGTATAAACTATAAATAAGAGCTCCCCTCAGAATTGAGCAGTCTTTGATTCCAATTCTAAACTGTGAAGCTGCCAGTCTCTGAGCTCCCCAGACCCAGGATCTTCAGTTGCAGAAGTTAAATTATTAGTTAAAGGTTGATTGAACATTAGTTAGGACTTAGAATAGTCATAGTAGCTGTAGGACTCAGAATAGTCAGTGCAGTTATTGAGTTGCTAGAGTATACGCCTAACACTGGCAAGGATGCACTAGCGTCAGCAAAGTGAAGAGCCCCAGTCCCTTTAATTTAAGAGTGCCTTAAATGGGAAGTTAAGAAGGAGAACGTAAACCCACTAACACTAACCGATTTGGCTTGAATAAACTTAACGTTCGTTAACCAATATAAATATATGTGGTCTCCCTTACATGCTGATTGTATGATCATTGCTAGGTTGCTACTGTTTGTTTAGCCAGCCGGGTTAGAGCGAGAACTAACACACAGTTCAATCATCTAAATTCACCAAGATTGGATTTACGTTAGACAGATCACATGTGAACCTTGTGAAGGGTCCATGGGGACCCCGAACAACATGGGCAAGCAAGCACATCCCAGTTGATCAGTGGTCAGCTGCCAGCCAAGTGAATGGCGGATCGAATTTTGTACCGACTTAAGTATGTATGGGGTCTTAGGGGAAAAAACTAGAAGTTTAGCACTGCTTAAATTAGTTTTTATATGCCGACGGAAATATATACTACCTCGAATTTTAGCATTCTGTTTCTCCAATGCTGTTTGATCAAGAGTTAAAGTATAGACCCTGCCAGTCTCGCGACCCAATGTGTACCAGTTCTGCGCATCCCTCCATCTATAAAAGAGCTGTAGCCGACCGTAAGATCATTTTTTCTTGTCTGTGTCTTGTCCTGTTCAGACGTGCTGTTTCTTTGCTCCAGAGGAAAGGTTAAAATACCATGAGCTGACCTGCCGCTGTTCCTTTTCTCCCTACCTAATGCCTCGTGCTAAGGGCACACCATGGGAAGTGTTGGCCAGGGTGGCCACACCACCCCCTTCGTCCGCTGAAATTTTGGTATATGTTTTGTCAGCTCCTGTTCCAGGATTTTCCTCCTTGTCGGCGGTCATTCGAGGACCACCCGTTATCACCTGACGACCGCTTACATGACCCTTCTCCTGTTGAGCCCACTGCTACCGAAAAGGCGATGTTTGATACGACTACGACGTCCCCGATTCCATGCGAGCAAGCGCAACCATCACCTGATCTTCGGTTGCTTCAAACAGACCTGTTTAAAGCCAAGAAGGCCTATGCCCTTCTCAAGCTTCAAGTAAAAGCATGACGCATTGCCGAAAAGAAGAGGTTTTCCCAGCGCGCTGGTGGACCAATTGACCTTTTGTCTCGATCTTCATGACGGTCGTCCAGTCCGCTTCCGTCTGATGATGCCGACCCCTCAAGCAAATCACTTTCAAGGGAAAAATTCACAAGTTGATGGATAAAGCCCTTCGTTCTTTTTTAGCAGCAAACGATCTGTTTTGCCCATACATCCACAGTCGACTCAATTCACACATGAGTAGGTACAAGATTCTTCTGCCCATGCTGCCAAGCATCAATGTCTGACTACTGACGTCCCTGGACTGTCACGGTCGCACGACCAAACTGGTTGTGCGTCCCTGGTACCGTATCAGCAATCCATGCGACCCATTCCAATTCCCGACACCGACTCTAACCTTGCTCTTGAGGAAATTGACCAGCGGTTGGTCGTTTTGACTCTCGGCACGCCCACTTTGCTGCGTTCCTCTGCAGACGACCCAGATCCATCAGAAATTCCTTTGCCGGATTCCCTCAAAACAGTGAAAGATATCATCCCAGACTATTTGAAATTTCTCAACTACCTTTTTAACGAAGGCCTCAAAGGTTCAACAATTTGTGTCTACAGGTCGGCCTTAAATTGTGTGTTTAAAGCTGCCGGTAGTTTGCATCTTTTAGATAATTTTTGCATCTCGGCTCTAGTCAACCGGTGACTCGACGGATGTTCTCAGACTGGGACCTTTCCATCGTCCTAACATCCCTCCTGGCAGCACCATACGAACCACTTTCTTCGTGCTACCTTAGTCACCCTACAAGCAAGACAGTGATCTTGGTGACACTTGCAGCCTGCCTTTGATGTTGCAAAGTCCAAGTCCTATCCGCTTCAAACGATTGCTTCTTTCTTGTGAACTTCAAAGGTGTCACTTTAACCCCATGGGCATCGTTCCGGGCAAAGACACAGAGTCCCTGTGAACGGTCGCATCCCTTCATCATTCCGGCTCTATCAAATATCTGAGGAAACGTACGTTTTTCCGGTATGGGCACGCCACTTCTTCCTCCAGAAAACGATGCCTCTATGCAAGGGTCCTTCTCAGCTTTTTCTACCCTATACGCGCGGAACTGGTATAACCATGGATGATCTCCATGTTGATCAAGCAGGTCATCCGTGACGCCTACAAAACCTTACATATTGATTGCAGCGACCGCAACATCTGCATCACAGCCCGCGAATTCAGTTATCTCCGCTTCCTGGGCCTTTCATTGTAACGAACCCATCGCTGACATTCTGAAAACAGCCTCTTGGGGAAACACTACTATGTTTACATCCCATTATCTTAAGAATATGTCTTCTCAGGCCGAAGACTCTATCGCCTCGGGCCATATCTGGCCGCCAGGCGAATTTTCTAAACCCCCTAATAAGCAATGCAACCAGTTCTCCAACTTCTGCTCTTCGGTCGCATGCAAAGTTATACTTTTTGAAAGAGCCAGCCCGCAACCCTGGGGTACCCATCAAGGTGATGCCCGCAGCCATTTTGACGAGGTCTGCTCAATTCTAAAATTCCAGGTAATCAATATTTTTGTCGGCATATAAAAACATCAGTTTACCAGGGGCACCTGGTTGAAATTAGTTTTCATTGCATAACCGTAAATATACTTTCCCTTATCCTACTCTACCTCCCCTCTTTGCTACTGTACCACCTGGGCACTCTAGAGCAATAAAAGACCAATTTACGGTCACCTACGGCTATTTATAGATGGAGGGATGCGCAGAACTGGTGCGCATTGGGTCACGAAACTGGCTGGCTCTACGACTTTAATCTCTAGATCAAACAGCATTGGAGAAGTAGAATGCAAAAATTCCTGGTAATGTTTATTATCGGTTATATTAAATTATATGAATACACTTTTATCACCTCCAAGAATGTTTCTACAACAGTTCACTTAAATTTTTGAGGAAGAAAACACCATTCCTCTTCTTCAGAAGACCACACCACAGCAGAGAAAGTTCGT
>JAHWFP010091972.1:13376-43502 GCA_023313725.1 Lithobius niger | reverse complement strand
GGCGCTTTTTTACCTCATTAACGCAGTCATTTATGCAAAATATTGCGTCACTTCCGCCTCTATCCCGCTTCCCCCTACCCTGTCCGCGTCCACTCACTCTTTTTCTTGCCGCTGGCGCGTGCAGTCAGACATTCTTAATCTAAGATTGTTGAATTCCTAAGGGGAATTCGTTTCGAAAGATCGTTTTCGCAGTTGAACTGAGGTGCGCCATCTTTCCAAGCAAAGCAGAGTGGCTACGAGGCTACGCGATTGGTGGTGAGTATTTCTATCGATACTGGTTGGAGAGTATTAAGATGGCGGCCGGCATGGTAACGGCAGAATTTGTGGGAACGAAAAACGTGGCGGCCTGTTAGGCCGGCCGAGTACGTCCGCACGTGGATATAATTGCTTCTTGAGAACGTGGCGGCAGTGGTTTAATGCGGATTGTCAGGTTCGTAGTATTTGTTTTTGGTTTGTGTGACGGAATTTGAAGGAGAAGGTGTGGTTGGGAGTTCATATGTGAAACCCATTGTCGGAGTCGGTAGCTGACCGAACCGGCGGGAGCCGCGAGTGGCGGACAGTGGAAAAAGTAGTTGGTGTTGGTGATAAGAAAGTACGAATGGCTCGGTTTTAAAAATTTTTTTTTTTTTTGGGCGATGCGAAACACTGGGGCGTGTAAGGCATCGGCGATACCGAGCGGGAGTAGATGAGTCTTGTTGTGTGTGCGGTTGGATTGGAAAACAAGCGCTGGAACGGAGCTTGAAAATAATGAGCACATGGCGTGCTGGAAGTTTGAGAGGCCATAGGGCAGAGTGGGCGGCCATTGGGGCGTCACCGGCGGTGTTGGATATTGTAGACGGTGCTGGTCTAGAGTTGGGAAATACGCCACCGCTGAGGGCGGTTTCGGCGAGGCCGCCGTTGTTTGACGATGCGAAGGAGATTGCCCCGAAATTGAGCGAGATGTTAGCTCAAGGTGTAATTGAGAGAGTGAAAAACGGAAGTGTAGGATTTGTGTCGCCAATATTTTCAGTGGCAAAGCCGGACGGATCGATCAGGATAATTTTGAACCTGAAAGGCTTGAATGAGTTTGTAGTTGTACGGAAGTGCTACTTGGATACACTACCAAGGGTGGTAGAACATTTACAACCAGGGTGGTGGATGGCTACCATAGATCTGTCTCAAGCATACTATGCAGTGGCAATAAAGGACGGTGCACGACGGTTGTTAATGTTTTCCTGGCAAGGTTGTCTTTACCGTTTTTGTGTGCTGCCATTTGGGTTGGCGTCAGCCCCGGGTACTTTTATGAAGCTTATGTCAGTGGTGAGGCGCTTCTTGCGCCGGGCCGGTGTGTTAATTTTCATTTACCTGGATGATTTTGCAGTAGTAGGCCCGTCCGCAGCAAGTGTGCGGCGGGATGTGCGGAGAGTGTTGGAAACCTTGCGGAAGTTGGGATTTTTCGTAAATTACGAAAAGAGTGTGCTGGTACGCAGGCGGTGCGATTTTTAGGAATGATGTTGGATCTAGAGTCAGCCCGTTTTGTGCTGCCGCCTGAGAAGCAGGCTGGTATGGTAGGCGTGGTTGCGAGGCTGCAACAAGACCCGGTCACGGTTGTTAAGGAGCTTCAACGGTTGTTGGGGCTGGCAGAAAGTTTGTTGTGTGCCGTGGAGTATGGCAAGTTGCACACACGATGGTGACAACATGACCTGGTGTCGTGCGGGAGTGCACGGAGGAAGCCTCTCGCGCGGTTCTTGCGAAGATTTGGACTGGTGGGCGAAGGCTCTGGGTCGCTCAGTGGTAGCAAAATCGTGGGTCTCGGTAGAGGCCGCAGTAGTGGTGACAACGGACGCGTCGGACATGGGCTGGGGAGCAGCCACTGGGGATTCGCAAGCGCAGGGGAGGTGGCAGCCCAGGGAGGCTGCCTTGCATATAAATGCAAGGGAATTATTGGCTATGCTTAAAGCGCTAGACGTTTTTGGAGACCTGGTCAGGGGACGGGTCGTGCGAATCCTTTCGGATAATGTAGTGGCCGTGGCATATGTGAATCATCAAGGGGGGACAAAGTCCCAGATGCTAAATGCCATGGTCCGTTGCCTAGAGCAGCGTAGAAGTCAGTTGGATTGTGTGGTACAGGCGGCATTTGTGCCGGGGAAGTTGAATGTGACAGCGGATGGGCTGTCTCGAAATTTCTGGGACAGATTTGACTTCCGATTGTGTACTGCGGCGTTCCAGAAGATTTGTAGGTGGTTTGGGACGCCAGACATGGACGTATTCGCATCGGAGGCGACGGCCCAATTGCAGCGATTTGGGTCGTGGGGACGCTGCCCAGGGGCAGAGTTTGTGGATGCGTTCAGTGTGAACTGGGGCCCGTTCTTTCCGTATCTTTTTCCCCCGTGTCCTTTAATTGGACGTTGCGTAGACAAACTCATCGTGGATCAAGTTGAGTGGGCAATACTAGTGACACCAGACTGGCAGTGTGCAGCCTGGTTCGTCCGGCTGTTGGCCTGCGCCAGGGAGGGACCTTATCCCTTGAAGAGCGCAGGGGCCCTTCTCTGGGACCCGTACTTGGACGCCGAGGTGGCGGATGAGTGGGGTCCCTGGGTAGTCTGGGGTGTAGGTACTGGTTGATTATTAAGTGGGACCAAGGTCACCACAGCCATATTCGGAGCGATTCTGAGGTGTGCACTGCTTCCTAATCTATCCCAATGTTGTAACACAGTGAGGAGGTTTCTACGAAGGAGAAATGAAGATTCTCCCAGAGAACTTGTTCTCGCCAAGAGAATCTAAGTTCTCTGAGTGGAATCCGACGAAACTGTGTTACAAAACAGGGCCCGCCCGCCTCCCTGCATGGAATCGTGCGTTCACAGCAAGAAAAGAGTGAGTGGACGCGGACAGAGTAGGGGGAAGCGGGATAGAGGCGGAAGTGACGCAATATTTTGCATAAATGACTGCGTTAATGAGGTAAAAAAGCGCCGTAGGCATAGGGAAGGATCCCAATGTTGTAACACAGTTTCGTCGGATTCCACTCAGAGAACTTAGATTCTCCTGGCGAGAACAAGTTCTCTGGGAGAATCTTCATTTTTCCTTATAATGCTAATCTAGATTCAGTGTGATAGATTGAAGTGATTTTAGTGCAAGAGTTGCTAACTTCGTTCAAACGACTGTTTTGCTAAATGTAAGATACATCATGTAATTCAGAAGGTTGTGATAGCCTAAACCGACTTTTCTAGTCCAAATATGTTGTGAACTTTAATTTTAAGTTCTTTGCCAATTTAATTGTAAATCCTGTGCCTTTAATTGAAAAGCCCCAGTTTTATTTGTAACCAATTAGTTACTGCGTGTTGTATAGAAAACTTGTCTTGTTTATTAAATATAAAAGAAAGTTGTTTTAAACAACGGTTTGACTTCCGAGTCCCAATTTAATTTGCAACTGGTTATTTTAATTACAAATCAATTTTTATTCTAACTCTGAAGTAGGCAATTAAATTAACTACCCATCGTGGTGGCAGTGAACGATAATTAGATAGGTGTTCATAACTTAGGTAGGACGCTGACGCTCTTCTCCTAACCGTGCAGTAGACACGCTATGCTGTTTTTCCACGAAAGTAAAAACCGCCACTTATGAATTCATCTAAAATATACACAAGTACGCCAGATGTCGGTGCTATAGACAGTAGGCACCTCAAGACCCTGTAAGCGCCGCTATAACCTTAACGCAAAATGTCGGAGTTAAACAAAACTATCGAAGGTATCCAAAACAAGGACCCTAGAAGGCCTCACAGCTCCCACGTGTTATAAAATTCATAAAATTTTTGGATTTTAAAGTGGCACTATCATGGGACCATCTAGTGGCAAAGATATTGTTAACCTTTATAGCTTGCTCCCAGGTGCACGAGGACGAACCACATTTTCATTCAATAATTAAGGATGTCGTGGCTTGTTTGTTTCGTTAAACGAAATGCTATTATGTATTCCTTCGCTTGGTGCAAGCAAGAGCTAGATAGTACTACATAGCGCTAGATGTCAGCTTTCATCTGCTTTCAATCGGTGATGGTGCCACTTAACGAAATGTCATAAATTTGTCATAAATTTTAATAGAAATTTTAGAAAATGGTGCAACAAATTCACTCTTTAAGAGTATGAACTACCATCACAAGTGACTCATAAGGAATTCAACATTTCTAAAGATTCGTTATCTCTCTCCGGCTCCCACCGCCCGCGTAAAGTTTCAACTAACTTCTGTCATTTTTTAAATATTCGGAAACTCTACTTCGAAAGTTAATCCAACGATTTGCGTTGTTTGTAATTTCGACAGACACTCTTCCTTCCAATTTGGTGATGAATAACGCCGTCTGTCTTCGTCAGCCTTCTCTACTTGTCGTTATTTTCTACTTGGCCTACATCAGATTGAACGTTGCATCTTTTTGAATTTTGCTCGTCTGACCACTGATCTTTATGGTCGCGAGCGGCATGAGAGTGGAGCGCTTTTCTCCATTTTTTTGTAGTTGCGATTGGAGTTTTGGGCGTTAAGTTGGTTAAAAATGAAAAGAAGATGTCGATTTGTCATAACATTTGGATCCGTTTTGTCATAAAATTAAAAAGGAAATTTGTGATTTAGGTGTGGGAACCCTGAGGCCTGTCTTAATTTAGGCCTAACAGTGAGTGAAAAGCAGCACGAGTCTGAAGATATTTTGACAATTGCTTACAATTATAATAAATTATCCTTAGACGAACTTTCTGACCAGTTATCAAGCACTGCAGAGAGGCGTGATTTGGCTATTCAAACCGAAAAAGAAATTGCTTTAAAAGAAAATAAATTATTCGCCGAGGAGTAAAACTTGAAACTCTCGAAATTGCAGACGTTGACAAAAGGCGAGCGCACGAGTTGGCCTTGAAAGACCAGACTGCACTCATTAGTGACTCCGCTAGTGTAAATAAACTTAGACGTTTAGAAAGCAAAGTAGCTTTAACAGAAAGGCAAATAGAACTTGCAAAGTTAAGAGCCACTAATGGCGACGGTAATACAAATCCAGTAAATGTTTTGCCAAATCCTGATCCTGCTAATAAACCAGGTAAAATTTCAGATGTGGTGCTTTTAGTGAACAAATGGGAACCAAAGTCTGAAATCAACTTGTTTTTAATAATGTTTGACAGGACGATGATTACTCAAAGAATTTCTACGACAGAAAGGGTAGTCGTGTTACAACCATTAATGGGTCAAATCCTAGTAAAAGTGTGCGATCAAATGAGCACAACCGACATGCATAATTATGACCTAGGCAAAATTAAATTGTTGTGCTGTTTGTACAAACCAAGGAGTTAGTGCAATAGCAGTTTCGTGCACTGGAGAAAGATCCAGAGCAACAGTTCCACGAACACGCATTTGAATTAGAAACTCTTTTCTCTCTATGGGTGTCTCTAGCTGGTGCCAGCAACGATTACGACAGCCTAGTAAATTTGGTTCTGCTCGAACGATTCATGAAATCGTTCCCAGTGGGTTTACGAAAATGGTTGCCGGACCAGATTAAAACTGGATCCCTTTCCGAAGCAGCCAAATTGTGTGACGACTACACAACACGCAACAAACAAATTGGTGCAGACGCTGCATTGAAAACAGGTCGAGTGCAAACTGTCGCACAGCTAGGTAACCAGGCTTCTAATGCCTCCTCCGATTCGAAACAGGGTGGTAACAAAAACCCTCAAACGGCAGCTAAACCGGCTGGTTTTGCTGAAGTCAAAAGTGACTCCGCTGGTGGGGATTTTGCCAGCACTAATAACTCTAATAAGGAGTTCGACAAACAACGGAATCTGTTTTTTTGTTGTTGTAAAAAGCCAAGCCACCGAATTTGAGATTGTCAGCACGTTTGGCACAAGAGTACTTGAATTAACCTAAGTCAAGTCTTAATTTTGTAGACAGCCGTCCTCCAGAATTAATCTTCCAAACATATCCATGAATGGAGCGTTAACGGTGCTAAATGTTTAGTGCTAAGAGACACGGGGTCAACCCACGATGTCATTTCACGGGATCTGGTTAAGCCAGATCAGTTCACGGGTGAATATACCCACTGCAGTAACATTCTTACTGTGCAGACAACAGCACACGCAATCGCTAAAGTCGATGTGCAAACTCCATGGGCCTTTATCGACTGAGGCTTTGTTCAGACCACTTGGGACCACACTTCCAAATCTTGCCAGATTATTATTGTCAAGCTACTACCTGTTCCCAAGCTACACTTGAACAGCAGCTCCTGATTTTTAAACCCGAATATCGAGAGATCAATTCCAGTATTGATGATACAGACAGTGAGTCTGACCAACGTGTCAATTAATCATTCCACGAGCAGTGTTCGAAGGTTTTGTTAATCCTACAGTTGATAGTATTGAAGCAGCTCTTTTAGGCCCCCAAACAGAGCAATTTTCAAAATTGTTAAACTTTGATAAAACTTGCCAAGTTAGGCCTACAACTTGAGTATCCAACATTAAAATCGTGTTGGAAAACTGCTGAGCTCCTGCGGGACCAGCAAGATGAAAACAAGCGTTTCTAGTCATCGGTGCGAAAATATCTACTACCTGTAAATTTTATTACATTTAGTTCCTGGGTGCTCTTTTGTGTCTTGAGGTTTTTTCGCTCTCTAAATCCGGCCAGCTGCGCAACCCCACCACGCATGCGTCATGCGTGGCCCTTCTATCCCAGGCCGGCCGCCATCTCTTTTTCTCAAGCTCTCGTCGAAGACGCATCATCTCTCTCAACCCTTAGCTACTGATCCTTCGCCTCGCCCTTCACCCGAAGTTTGCCTTGCTCCTTCGAAAACTCTTTCACTGGCGTAACCCTTCTACAGAAGTTCGCCCTGCTCCATTGAAGGCCCTACGTCGGAGTGGACCCTTCACCAGAAGCTGTGCGGAAACTGCTACATAGGAAAATCGGGTAATGTATGCAATAAAAACAGAAATCAACCAGGCCCTACCCTGGTATTTCTATGATTTTATTTTATGGGCTTGTCTAAGCTTCATCACTGAGAAGCTCCTGATGCGCCGTTCTGTTTTTAAAATGATCATTTTCAGTCTTCGTTCTTCAGCCACTTCCATTTTTGTCAGCGCCAATGGATACACCGAGATGCCCTGACACTCACCTCCATAGTCTAGTATCCTTCAAAACGCTCAACCCTCCTTCCAAAGTATGCTGCTGCCGTTCTCCTATAGGTTTGCGCTTTCCATCTACCTCCGACCTGACCTGTCTGTCTTGTTTCCTAATAACAGGCCCAACCTTCAGCCGCCCATCTGGCACTCTGACATCAGCCGTTTAACAATAGATGTAGATCCCCTGTGCATCGGATGGAGGAGGGCTGAGAATCCTCTCTCCCTCGATAAAACAAACCCACAGCCTTTGTTAAGTAGCATAGCTTACCAGACTTCAGCCTTAGAACGTCACTAGGCCGGTCAGGGGATTGGGATGCCCATACGAATGTTACCATGCTGGGCGCCATGTAGTAATTGTAAAGTTCAAACTTTTTTGTTAACACCCTCCAGAACTGTAAAGGGTCAGACGATGTCTAATAGAACAGGTAGTTGTGAAAGTTCAATTACAGTTCTGGAGGGTGCTAACAAAAAAGTTTGGACTTGGAAAAATTTTGTTGTTGCATTTTTCATGCATTTTTCGTATTTATAGCGTCGTTTTAAGAAATTTTGCTCTCGTCGATGGATGACCATAGTGAATCATTCTTGAGTGCCTTCCTTCGTTGTGTCGCAAGGCCAAATTATTGGGTGGGGAGGGGGGGAGTGCACTATATGCATGGTGGGCGGGAGAGAGGAGGAACAATCAACCTATGCTTAGTTTTGTGGGAGTTGGGGGGGGGGAAGGAGAGAAGGATGGAGGAAATACATCGTAGCAAAGGTACGTGGTGTAGTAATAGTATAAAAGATGCGTTTGTCGTAGTACAATGTTTATATCGTAATTGGTGAAGGCAAAAAAAAGGTGGACGAGCGGAGATTTCTACTTCATGCTAGGCCTGTTTTCGTCGGTCGAGGTGCAGTTTACGACCATGGAAAAAAAAACTTAATATAATGGGGAGGGGTTAGACTGCGAAGTACGTCAGTATTTGTTTAGCCTTAAATAACGCTAAATTGTGTACGAGACTGGCGCACATGGATTCAGGTGGGGGGGAGGGGCATTTGTTTGTCTTTTTTTAGTCGATATGTCACACGTCGAATTAATGTGGTTGTGCCTAAAAAAGGGCTAAAGGCAAATCAGTTCAGCTACATCTCCTCAAAAACCAGACACATTTGTTCAATTCTGATCCGACGAAATTCAAGTATGTTGGTGGGTGAGTTGCAGTGTAAAATATCAAAACACTAGGGATTTCACACATTTAGACTAAATCTGAAAATTAGTAATTAGAGAAAAATAAGTGCTAACCTCTAACGAGGTCTTTCAACACGAAACCGTAGTCCATAGTACACAGAGTATTGTGACGTCAGCGTGACATGTGTGCTCTTCGCAAATTTAAGTGGAAAACGGCAGTGGCTGTGTTGAAAAACTTGGGGAATTTTGGGTCGAGGTTCGGTTAGAGGCTACTCGGGGAACTCCTTATCTGGTCGCTTCTTGCATGATCGCTCATTTTCCGTATTGTATCAAAAGTAGTGTCCTGTTGGTACGTCTGCCTTTCAAGTGCATAGGACCTAGGTTAATCGCACATTTCTATCCTCCTCCAGTACGTCTAATTACTGATGCAGTATTCGTGCAACCTTGTTTTATTTTACACCCTAATTTGTACGGTAAAAAATTTGTTGACTCTCAAATTCAAACTCAAAAATACTCGTCAGTATTTTGCTTTGAATTTGAGCGTCAACAAATTTTTTACCATAGTTACAGAACATTCAAAGTATGATGGTTGCGTTACCCTATTTTTTAACCTGTATTTTTTATTGGAGGTGTACGAGGCACTTATATTTGACAAATTAATTTCGTACTATTAAAAGGCTTAGGCCCGGATGATCAAGACCAACAGTTTCTATGCTTTTCCATGTATGGGTAAAATAAACCAGCCTGATGGCTAAAAACTTGTATCACAAAGTATACTAGGCATTCACTTAACTCTTTCTTACTGAATTTAGGCTAACTTTAACATTTTTTTTTTGTCAATTCTCATGTTTTTTTGTGGCAAATTTTATACTTGTAGTGGTCCTGTGGCATCGAGACCCAATGATATCTTATTCTTTGAAGACAAAGAAAAACCACTGACAAAGGCTGACAAGCAAAAGTTAAATAGTAAGTAGCCCTACTTAACTGACAAAGTTTGGATTATTTGTATTGGGGATTTGCTTTCCGAAACTCCTGAATCGTATGTAATTTTTAAGTAAAGGAATGTCGGAGCTGAATTAACGTGAAATGTAATATGTAGCCTACTAAGTAGCCCCCTCCCCCCTTCCCAACAACAAAAATGACGATTCCTTCCCAGTTTTTTTTTTAATGGCAAATTTTACTCAAATACACAACCTATAAACGTTGTAGCAAAATTTCGAAAATCAATCAATCACTGGTGTTTTTTTGCTTGAATATCAACTTTCTTCATCAGGTTTTTTGTGATAACTTATACTTTTGTATTGGACAGTTTGCTGTCATTTGTGTTGAAAAACCTTCCCCCATGACTACTAATCTTTACAGACGTTCGTCTTCACTGTCTGGAATGGATTGATTGACTTTCAAAAATTTGCAGCAACGTTTATAGGTTGTGTGTTTATTGAAGTTTCAGTACATTCGCCAGTTATGTACCCAGTAGGTTTTTTGGCAACTTCAAATATTGTGATGGAATATTTTTATTGCCAGCAAACTTCTGGAAGGCTTCAAATGCAGCAAGTAGATACCATCTTTCTAGCTAGATTTTGAATACAAAGTACTTGGGATGGAGCAGAATGTCCTTGGGGTTCTTTATTTTTAGTTAAAACTTTTTCAACCTGGAGCTGAATATTTCTAGCCAGTCTGCCACCGCTTAACACCTCTTGAAAAAAAAAAAAACAATTAAAATGCTGCAGCCTATTTGAATGTTATTGTCAAAATCTGTTGGTTTTCGGTAACTTTTTTTGCAAAAAGAAAATAAAAATGCATAAAAAAACTGCAGGTGAAATTGAAGCCAACCATTCTGCCTGTCGTATTGGTTCTGCCATAGTGTATTTCAAACAGACTGTGTTTTTGTTCACTTAATTATGTATTTTTTATTTCAAGATTTTACACCCGCAAATCGGTGTTGGCGTATATATCACCTGATTATACAGTATAATGACATGTATCCACATCACCAAATTAACATTTTGTTTCCAATATCTTCGTCTTGTTAAAAAAATTTTATTAGTTGATAGTTGGTGCTAAATATTTCTCAAAATCTTACAACGATGCATTTTATAATATTTTTAAACATTTCCAAAAAGAGGCAAAATTGAAATGGCAAAGCACAGGCGTAATAGGTAATAGTGAAACTGAAATTAAAATTAGGGGAAAGCCCTAAATTAGGGAATTATTCCTCCCTCCCCTTTCCTTAAGGATTTAAGTAGTCAGAATCTGTTGCTGTAATCCGCAGTGTCGTTTTCAACTTCAAGTTTGTTGTGTACACTATTTCATGCACTACTAAGTTGTGGATGCTACGACCAACCTCAAAAGTGGAGTACAAGCCTTATAAGTAGTGGAGGCTACGACCAACCTCAAAATCGAATAGCAGACGAACGGTCGAGATGAATAAAGTGTTTGGTGTTGTGCCTGATAATGACTAAAATTTGCGAAGGTATTGTGCTGATGACTATCTTTTTCTTTTGAAATTGTGCGTTACTAGTGTAAACAAGGAACCAGTATTTTCACATGGTTTGCCCGAAAAAACCCACTAGTGGATTCTTACACGTATTTTACCTGGTTATTTTTTTTTTTACTTATCTGTATTGAAAATCATCCTGTCTAGATCCTAATAAAAGCAACAGTTAACCTATATATAAAGGTTAGTATTACCTTTTGTAACAAATTATTAATTATTTTCAAGCAGTTTGTTAACTGTTTGTAAGGAAAGGTTTTTGTTAAACAGTGGTGCATTACAATGGTAATGGTATTATTACATTGGTATTAACCTAATCTAACCAAGCCTAACAGCCTGCAATATGTGGCGCAGTGGCATCCCTGACCACTGAACAGTGACTGAGGTTGGCACTAATGATCTAGCCGTCTACGCACCATTAATCCTAAATTTCCTTTCCTCCCCCCCCCCCCCCCCCCCCCCCCAAACAACCACTAGTACTGTAGCTGTTAAACATTTGTGAAGTATAAAACAGAAGCCCAAGTTAAACTCAATAAACCTGAAAAACCCAGGAGAACCCAAAAATCTCAATAAAACCCGATAAATCCCACATGGGTTGGGAAACTTGGATTCTTTTAGAAAAACCTGGGTTTTTTCAAACCCTGAATGTTCAAAGTAAGCTGTGTGACGTTTTTAAATTGTTTTCAGGTATCAAGTAAAAAAAAAAGATATCTGTGTATTGGACATAAATGAATTAATAAATAAAATTCATCTGTACCATCTGTAAGTCACTTGCGCATTATAAGTTATTTTTAACACTTACAACTTATAATGCGCAAGTGACTGTTAACTTCGCAATTTCCTTAAGGGATTTTTAATTAGCCTTTGAATGCATTGACTAGAGCCTGATTATTTTTGTTGCTAACATTAATCCTGTCCTTCACATATACGCTTTTCTACGCTTCAGCAGGATTTACAAACATACGCATTTTTACGCGTCTTGTGTATCTCGCATTTCAAATTACTGAAACATAATTTAGTTTAATTTAGTTACATTTTTTAAGTCATGGTATTGACGCCGCCTGGATATTTTAGAATTAAAAATAAAAACTTGCGAACAGTTGAAAAGTTGCAGCACTATTTTCTACCATTATGGGCAATTGTGGTGAAATTGACAATTTTCACGAGGAAATGGGGATGAAAGTTCTCGTGAATGTCCGTGAAGTAAAGGGTTAATAGCCTACACTCTGAAAATACACACATAGTAATTCCGACCTGGTTAAAAAAAACTCATATACATATATAAAAAATAATTAATATATATCATAAATATTTGATATTTATATAAATATCATATTTGCCAACCCTGCCGCAAATTAAATCCCCCTCCCAACCCGGCTTCCCCTCAAAAAAAAAGAAAAAGTTAAATTTTTGACAGGATGAAAACGTATACTATTCTTGCAAAATCTCTTCACACAATTTTGTAAATGCTACAAAAGTAAAATATTTTTGGTTTAACCTTGTCATCTCGTAAGCTGTCTGTATATTTGCAGCATTTCATCAAAGTAAGCAGGCGAAAAAGACGGATGGCTTGCGATGTCATCAACTTCTGCAACCAGCACAGTTCCCTAAGTCTGTTACTATCCCGTAAGTCATGTCTTAACAACTTTTTAAAACTTGATAACTCGAGTGGGTGCGCAAATTTTTCTTACGCAAAAAAAATTTGCGCAAAAAAAATTTCTTACCGGACACTGATTTAGCTGGTCCTACAGAAAATTTACCAGTCCAAAATTAAACTGAATTTTTTTCTTTTTGCTTTTTAATTCTTCTCTGCAATTCTGATACACAATGGTGTGGCTTACGATAGCGGATCCAGGATGAAATTTTAGGAGGGAGGGGAGCAGTAACAAACCAGCTAAGTGTTGAAACACCATCTATCAATTCCGGATCCATTCCCAGATTTATGGAGTGGGGGGGGGGGGGGTATTTTAGTTCCCCCCAAAAAAAGTTTAGGCCTGTACAACTTCTATTGTACTTGTGCTGTGAGCCAACTGGTGGTCTGAATATGAAATGACTGCATAAATATATAAAAATTGTTCGCCAAATAGCAGTTTTCGGCTGGCTTTCCTGCACTACACTTATGAAAAACCATCAGGTTAATGGTCCGCAGCAAAGCTTGCACGCGGATTTCTTCACGCGTCAAGTTTGTGCAGTGGTGATTTATACGTTACCTTGGGGGAAAAGAAAAAAAGAGAAAGAATTAAGAGAACCGGTTAATGTAATTCTGGTTCTACTAAACAAAATTTACTTACTAAGTATTAACCAAGCAGGAAAGTTATAATGACGTCATTTCATAGCAGCTGGTTGGCTAGTCCATCTACACCTTATAAGTGCTGATCCCGAAGTCCCGTTGTCTTGTGTCATGTGTCCCGCGTACCAACAAACACGATGCACGATGCTAACCATTGCTACGTTGCACAGTGGCCAGAAACAATAGGACCCCTGTAAACAATGAAACCCAAGTATCGCCCATGTTTAACAATCACTTTAAATCTGATCTAAGAATATTTTTCGCTGGCTACACCTATGGCGTGTATCCCGTCTGTGTATTTTTGCGTAGTGAATATTTAACCGAGTTTAAGCAATCATTTAAATTTAATCTTCCAGCGGTTTATGCCAGCAGTTTGGGATCGTTTAAACAATTATATTTGGCTGGCAAATAAATGCTGACTTGAGTGAGCGAACCTGTCTGTGTATTTTAACGCATTTGCCAGCCCAGCTATGCCTGCCCCAGCCGCATTATACACAGAATTGCTACTATACACAGACAGATTCGCTCATTCAATTAGCGTAAGCCAGCACAAAATAATTGTTTGAAAGACGCATAAACTGCTGGCATAAACCGCTGGAAGCTTAATAGGATTAGTAAACCTTTGTTAAATATTCAAAATGCGCAAAAATACACAGACGGGATACATGCCTTCGGTGTAGCCAGGGAAAAATAATTGTTTAAACGATATTTGATCGTGCTAATTCAGTTAAACCACTAGCATAAACCGCTAGAATTTTAAAATTAAAAAAATGTGCCGGTGCCACTTTTCTCGATACCGGTACGATACTGGTGCTCGTTCACCCGATTCCGATGCCGGTACCGATACTTTTGATCACGTGCCGATACTGTGCTGATGCCGATACCATGCCGGTGCCAATGCCGATATCGAAAGATAACTTAATAAATAAATACAGAACGTGTCCATATGTCAAAAATTTAATGGTGAACCAAACCTTACTTAACACTTTTACAAAGGAATTATTGGCTGAACACCTTATAGCTCGACGAAATTATTTAAATTTTTTTTTTATTGTTAACTATAAATTAATAGGCCTATACTTTACTTAGTTTACGCTAACCAATTTCAAAATATTGTATTAAATACTTATAGACTATTCGTAAAATATTGTAGACCTAGGCTACTAAAAATCTTGTACGCTAATAACACACTGAATGTAATATACACATTTTGTACATGTTTACTGGGAAGCTGTAAAACATTCTGTGTACATTTACTAAATAAGTTGTGGGCTACACAGATATTAAATATTACAGGCTCGTTAGGCCATGCAAAGTTAAAAAAAAAATGGTTCTCGGGGATACAAAGTTGAAAAATCGACGAGAGATGAGGCTTTCTTTTTCCTTTTCGTAATTTTTACACATTTTGTTGTAGATGTGCCTAAAAAAAAGACCGTTTTGCATACTGTAGTTACTTTGTTTTATTTTTAGACACAAAAACAAACATTGCCTTTTTTCATCTCTCCAGTTTTTTTAGACCCTTACGTAAATTGCTTGCTCCGTACGAATGGGAATCTTTTCCTCCACGCGCTATTTCGGAGTTGCAGTTTGCATTTTCGTCACACACCACAAAATATTCCGAAATACCTGACGTCTTTGGTGGCATTGTGCCTTTTTTTTTTGCCAAAGACGTTACAGAAATCTGCAGCTAAACAACCTCCGAAGTCTGAACTAACACGGGAAACTGCGTAACTGAGAGTGAAACACCTCACCACAATGTTAAGTTAGGCCTAACGCAACGCCGTTGCGTCATTTCATTTCCGGATTTTGTCAGCAGAATTTCACTTTGATACGAAATTCGAATAATTTTTAGTTTTAATTAAACCAGTAACTTGACTAAAATTATTTTTTAATTAATGGAAGCGATCTTGCAACATGTTGAATGAGAATGAAAGTATTTTACCGAACCACTTTCGCGAGAGCTGGAAGTGCGGTCCTGCCGTGTTGGTTTGACCTTGAGAAAATGGCTGCCTGCGTTTTATCAGAGAGAGCGTCCGTTAGGCCTAATCGTTAAGGGAGGTGTTTTTAGCGGTACGCAAAGTTAATTTTGATCGCGAATCCAAAGTAAGACGTCGCAGTTTATTTATTTAAAAGTTGCTTATTTTTTATTAGCGTTGGGAACACAATGTCATAATATTAATGTAAGAAAATGCCGATGCTGGAAAAAAATAAGCCGATTCCGGTACTTCTTAACCCGGTGCCGGTCCGGTACCGGTACCAGTGGTATCGGCGGCCAGTCCCGGTACCAGTATCGGCATCGGCACAGCCTTAAAATTAAAGGATTGTTGAAACTCAGTTAAATATTCAAAATGCGCAAAAAATCACAGACGGCATACACGCCTTCAGCAACAAACACATGATACAGCAAACCATTCCCAGGTTGCAAACGGTGCATCAAACACCTCCCGTGCTCTAAAGTTCATATTGTTTTTTTTTTGTATGAAACAGCCAGCGTAGCTGGGCTGGCCATTCTAGTACATTTCTATTAACAAATTGACTAGCTTAAACTAATGATAAAAAAAATTATGTCAGAATCGGAAGCATTGTCACAAAAAAAGGGTGAGCCTCGTTACCTTTATCATCGGCGTTGCTATAGCTAGCTTAAAATGCAGCAGACGCAGCCAACTAATAACCCAGTAGTCACTTTAGTGACTTTAGACATTGAGAAGCGAATGACTTAGAGATATCCCAAGAAAGATGACGTCGCTGCTTGTTTAAAGAAGTGGCTAAGCATACGATTGCAAAGCCAGCTGATCGTCACTATCCCATGTTTTTATGTAGCTTTTGATTAATAAATACCGTAAATAATATACAGTACGTTAAAATTAGAATTAAAAATCTATTTTTTTTTTTATTTAAAAGATACTACTAGCTGTTTTGTTGTGGAAATCGGTGATGAGAGACAGCAAATTTTTAAAACTACCGGACCTCCAAAAAAATTATCATCATTGTCCGGTGGACCAGTGCTAATTTCGCGCCCTGCATGTTTATTAAAAATCTAATAGTGTACTTTTTCTCAGTAAACAGAAAAAGCGACTTAAGCCTCTACATCCAATCCGGCAAGAACAAGCGAAGAAGAAGTTGCAAAAGTGGTTGGAAGCTGTCCCTGCATTGCCAAAACACCCTCTTGTAGATACAGTTCCTGAGGCGTGGACTGCAGAAAATGATGCCTGGGAGGATGAAATTACTACTTCACAAGAAAAGCCATTAGTTGCCAATAAAAAGGCAAAAAATGGAAAAGACCCTGGTGAGCTTTGCTGTTTTTTTTAATGTTTTTTAATTCTGAGGATGTGCAACGACGGTTTCCACTGCTTCCTCTGATGCCTTAAGCTGGGGCCTTAGTGGGCCTCTTTACCTTGATGCTATGGCTATGCTATGGCCATGCTATGGCTGCATGTTATGTATTCTGTATACCTTGTATTATTATTTATGTATTTCAGTTATGCTATGCACTCTGATGTACGGTCTAGTCCCTAGAGATCAATGGTACTGGGGGGGGGGACTGCTAGCAGAGATGGCTCATGAAATATCAGGATATATTACAGGAAGTACCTTGCACCACCGGTGGTAAGTGCTGGCTGCAGCTTTGGGTATTTAAGGCCCTGCAGCCCCTCTCATCCTCATTCTTGGGCTGGTCTCCTGACCAGCCACAACTCTCCCTGAAGTGTGCCACTCTGCTAGAAGCCCGACCTAGAGCATTCTTAAACCATTGGACAACATCTTGAAAGGACAGACCGCGTGGCTCTGGAATAAAACCCTGAATTCACTATCCTTTCTGGCTTTCTTCCTTGTAGCGGGCATAGTGGAGTTGCAGATGACAACCTCACGTTCATTATCCTTGCACACCTGCCCTTGTCCTTTTAGACCTCCGTATGCGGTCTGGCAGCAGATAGAATCCAAAATGGCTTACACGGTCGCCGAATGTGTTGGTGCCAGCTTATAAAGCCTTAGTCAGACCTCTGTTGGAATATAGTTCTCCTGTCTGGTCCCCGTATGTGTTGGGTGACATTAGGAATGTTGAGGCGGTGCAAAGGAGATTTACGAGGTTGTTTTGGAATTTACGGAATTCTGAATACGAGGATCGGCTGGGCTTTCTTGGCTTGGAAACCATTGCTGATCGAAGGCAAAATCTCGATCTGATTTGTGTCTTCAAGCTCCTGAGCGGACTCGTTGACATCGATTGGAGGAAGCTCCTGACTCTTCGGGTGGATAGGTTTGCTGGACCTCGCACTGTTTGTTTCTTGTTTCTTCGGCGATGTCGGATGGATGTTCGGAGGTTTTGCTTTGGTTTCAGGGTGGTCAGAGCGTGGAATGCTCTACCTGATGATGTCAGATGCGCGTCCTCCCTCAGTGTCTTTAAACGTCGCCTGTCCCTATGCAATGCCACAGGATAGTTTGTGGTTTCCACAGTTTTTTTTTTCTCCTTTTTGATTTTTGCCATGCTTGGATTCTTATTTATACTTTATACTTACACTCGCAATGTAATGTTGATAAGATACTCGCTAAGAAAGCACTGGCCTTAGTGCTTGAAGAGGAGAGTGGCAATTCGGGCAGGCGTGACTCTCCCAGGCAACAGTTGGGGCCCGTACAAACTAACTTTAGACCTAAAAATTCAAACTTCTTGGCCCAAGCCGACCACCATTCAGCAGCGGGTATGTGACAACGAAATGTGCATGTTGACCATTTTCCTCACTGATTAAACAAAAGTCGGCAACTACAGGATGGGGGTGGGTGGGTGGATTGGGAAGTAAGTTATTACCTTATTAGACATGCCGCAAGCTTTCTGAAAGGTCTTTCCCTGCGACCCCAAACAAAGCGAGCAGCCACAGCCCAGTGGTCAGCGCCCTTGTCTTCAAACCAAGTGAACGCCGGTTTAAATCCCTTGATGACCCAAGTACACAGAAAAAATACCTAAAAGTTAATTAACCTCTTTGTAATTTCAAGGGTTCACTGCAGACTTGTTAAATGCAAAACTTCTTTACTTCATCCTTCGATATAACACAAATTAAAAAAATTAATATTTTAACAATCCGCACACGAATCAAGAAATTGTCCAAGAAGACAGTTCGTGCAAAGAGTTCTGTCCTTGTTGCATGCTTGTTGGGAAAGACTCCTTTTGGCACCAAACCATATTCATAATAAGGGCTTGTTCCCGTCAAAATATAGAAACACTTTCACAAAAGGACGCACGTTATAGTAATTGTCGCCAAAGACCAGCTTCCATCCCTTGCCAATGTATCTTTAGAGAGTTCGAATAGAATGACGTAATTAGCCCTAATTACAGTCATTAGGTAATTACGAACAAGCCAGCAAGCAAGAGATGGCAACTTTACACCTCCAACCCAATGCTGTGATTCGTCCTCAACAAATCACGGTAAGTGCAGGCCACTAGTGATGCATATCACCCAGAACGATCTCAAACCTTCTGAGCACAAACCCATCACTGCACTTAGGCTGCACTGCACCCATCACCAACGCTGCACAACACATTTCGCACCATTACATCACTGCAAACTGCTGCACACCGCTGCACTCTTCTGCACATGGCTACACACTTCTGCACTCCACAACACGACAACAGGACCATCTCAGTACCAAACGGCCGCACTGACACACCAAATACGACGCACCAATTTTGCGCTTTGCAGCACTCGGGAATCTCTGTAACGAACAATCCATCCACTTATGCTTACAACACGCCACAAGAAAACCTTAAAAAAAACTATTTCTCTCCATCTCTTCTCCTGCCACCCTAAACACACAATACCACACAAAACAATCCACCTCCCTGGATTTAACTCAAAAGTACTGTTCACCACTAGAGAAAGTGCACTTTTGCCATGGCACCCGGGCCCCCCCCCCCACACTCAGCATTAGGGCGTTTTTCCCCTTTTCCCAGCCAAAAAGCAAACATGCAACACATATCCAAACAATGCTAACAATTACTCTGTAAACCTTGCATGTTAACAACAAGAAAACTTTGCCAGAAACAGAATTCAACAACACTTTGGGAATAGCAAGCATACACTGCAGCCAGTGAAAAGCTTTCCCGCAGCTACTGCCTCCTCCCACTTTGTCTGGTGCCCCTTTGCTCACACTGACAACTAAAGGCAATACCAACTTTGCTTAGTTATTTAACATGTGCAAGCCATCACCAATCAATCCTAACCAGACTTGACTTTTTTTTTCGTGTTTATAACCAGTAAACCAGATTTTGCTTCCACTTTAACCACAACTACTAGGCATTTAACACTTTTCTTGTACCCTTGCAGACAGAGGCCACTTACAGCTTCCTCGTTCACTTGACTGCTCGTGACATTTCCAGGTTTCCCTCCTGAATCACACACTAGAGATCGCCTGTACAACTCTTTACCTTTCACTCCGTTCTCTCCTTCCACTACTATGACATTCACTCCAACCTCATTACTGGTAGTAACCTGTGCAATCCCATCTTTCCATCTGCAGTTACCCTCTTTAACCTCACCTTTCTTCCATAACCCAACCCCACAGGAGTGAAGTTTGCCGTCTCACCAGGAGTTGACGTACTTGCAAACCTAGCTGATGCTAAAGCCTCGTTCCGTTCGTCAGGATACTCTAAATCCAAAGCCATGATACTGTCTTCCCTCGTTTTGTGCAACCCTCCCACAGCCTGAGACTGAGGTTGATAAAGCTTACTATTTACAAGGCTGATACCACACCTTTCCAAGTAACAAGTTGGCCATTCAGAACCAAAACAGTTTTCCAAGATACGATTGGAGTTACACAGAGAACCCAACCCTTGAAAAAATAGCCAGCGACTCATTTACTGCCATGTGTGAGTTAGCCTCCCTGACCGCAACTGCTTCAGGATACCCAGTCGTCCTATCACAAGTTAAGCCATACATATTTCCTTTAGTCATCACTTTGAAAGGCACTACTACATGGACTACCACCTTAATGAAAGGTTCTTCCACAACCAGAACTAAATTCATTTCCTCCTCTCCCTTCCTCACACCTTTTGTATATTTCTTACAGATTTCACACCGCTCTATCCAATGTTTACATTCTGTACCCATTCTTGGCCAATGAAGTACTTCTTGCAACCTGGCAATGGTCGTTTCCGTGGCCATGTGCCGAAAATAGGCATTAGCATGCGCCCTCCTTACCCGTTGCTCCGTAAGCATTTTAGGTAACTACCTGATCACCCCTTTTGTTGCCATTTGCTGCCGACTATTTCCTACGTAAGAGATCATCCTTCCAAAAAAAAAAAAAGATGTACCTTCAATGTCAGCCACCACTCGACATCCCTCCAACCCAGGATCAAGCACCTGCCCTTGCTTTCAAACTTCGGCTTTAACAGCTAACAAGTCTTGAAATCCTGCTGTCAACAAACCTAATTTTTCTTTCCTTGCAACCTTTTTACTCACTTCCGTACCCCTTACAGAGTCTGCCACAACACTAGCTTGTTTATTGACTAAAATGTGTAGTGACTGGACAACTGTATCCTTTTGTGCAAGCCCATTATCTTTGACACTACTTTCAGCAATTACCTTATTTTCACTTGCAACATTTCAAACGCTTTCCTCCATTTCCTCATGTCCCACTTTAAAAAGACTATCCAATACATCACCATCAATAAACTGATCTACAGCCTGTTTTTCGTTACTTTACTTTCCATTGACACAAGTTGTTGACTTAGTTTTTGCATTCCGTGTTTTGTTTACCTTTGTTTTAATTTTCTGTAGCTTTTCATAAGACTTTTGGCTAAGCAGAAAGTCGTACTTTTCGTGTTTAAAATATGGCGGCACGCCATAATAATGTCCAGCATAATGTTGCCATTTTCTGTAGCTAGTTTTACCTTTGCCACAGGAAAGTCAGTCACGTTTTGACTTACAACTGACGACAAAACAACTTGTTTCCCAGTGAACGAACTAGGCTCTACTATTTTACTAGAAACCAAATCCATAAAGGCACCTGTGTCCAGCAAGTAACTACCAGCAGGGTTTGCAACAAGGTGCTTGAAGTCCTTGAAAGTGCTTGAATTTGTTGGAAACAAATTCAAGGCCTTGAATTCATTGAAATTGTCTGCAAAGTCCTTGATCGTCCTTGAATTAAACTTTTTTGTCTAAGTTTAAAAGAATGCTTTAGCTTTGGGCAAGATAAAGGCACATGTTTTATGGTTGTCATTTTAAACAAGTTTGGGTAGGCTAGCGCATTTTTTATCGTCAATAAAGGAAGGCCCAGTTTGAAGCTAAATAGCCTTATTTGCGTAAGTGTGTTCATTAATAAAGGTCCTTGAAAAAATTATATTGGTCTTAAAAAAGTCCTTGATTGCTTTTGGAAAAAGTCCTTGAAAGTGCTTGAATTTATTCTTTGTGATCTTGTGCAAACCCTGTTCCAGGCTTTCCATTAATTGTACATTTCTTACATAACTGGCTTTCCACCGACTGTGTACCACTTTTACCTTTAAACTGGCCAACCTCCTTTCCACTGTATACACTAGGCAACTGCGTACATACATTTCCCACTAAGGCTTTGGTACTATTGTTGGGACAGTCCCTTTTCGAATGCGAGCTGAAGCTACAAATATAGTACTTACGTGGCTCGTCCGCCTTTGCTCTCCTGCTAGACTGATTATTGTAGTTAGCTTGCGAGCAAGACGGACTCCATTTCCTCCCCATGGCGACGGATTACTCGGCCACCTCGTTTGTCCCAAGCAGCGCCCTATCGTCGGTTTGGGTGTTCACGTTTCACTAAGTCTTCGAGAATTCATCTCAATCGTTGCCATCTCTCGCCTACCGCTTCTCTTCACCGCTTCCTGGGTTAACATTTCGGTCGTTGGACTGTGGACTTACCACCTCGACAGTCTCCTTCTCACTTTCGTACGGACTCCGCCGCCACAGGACCTTCCTCCACACTCGGCATGCGACTCCCGGTGTCGTTCATTCAGTTTCTTCGGTCTCGGCATCTGTTTCCACCGGACTCCGTGCTGCCTGCCAGTTCGGCTCTACTCTCACCTTTGCCTCCGGTCCCACCCATCACGGACCACTCTATGGCCCTTGCGAACCCGGCATTGTCCTCTTCTCCTTGCCTACTGTGCGCTGAACTTACCATCTCATCTTCTCTGGCAACGGAATCCCAGGACTCCGTTACCTTCCCCGCGCCTTGCCAGGTCGCTCCCCGGATCACCTCTCCTTGGTTCCGCGATCTCTGATGACCGTTCGCGGCATCCAGATTCCCATCAAGGGCATCACCAGTCTTGTCTCTATCACGACTCTGGCCTCTGCCGCACTTGAGAAAGCACCCACCTTCGCCAGCGCAAGACCTTCTTGCACTGACAACATCACGCCCCCGGAATTCCGGTCTCCTCTCCTGAGATCTCCAACAACACCTTCTCCGTGAGCCGTCCGCTCAGGAAGATCCCTCATCCACCTTCTGCCTCGCTCCGGACACCTCGGCCTCCGCAAGATGCGAACTCCACTAGTTCGATTTATTTCCAATAACACCCTTTCCATGCGCCGTCCTCTCAGCAAGATTCCGCATCTACCTTTCGCCTAGCTCCGGACACCTCTGCCTCCGCAAGACGGGGACTCCACTGGTTCGATTTATTTCCAAAACAAAAAGAAAAGAATTTAAAAAAAGAGGAGCAAAACGCAAACTAGGGACATTCAATCCACGACACCCAGTCCGTGGATTACGACCGGTCACCAACCTGGCGCTTATGTCACTTTACCTCTACCAATCGGCCTGCTCTCCCCTTCTTTCCGCAGCTTCCAGGAGATACGACGGGGGACCGTCATGTACAGTATTCTTCTCGGTCACTCCTTGCAAGAGTGTTTCGGGGCTTCCGCCCCTACATTCTTTTCACTGCGTGGTCTTCTTTCCACCCCAGATAGGAATTACTGTTCATCTCTATTTTTTCGAACGAACCCACCGTTTCCCATCGGCATCACTTCTGCATCTCGGCCCCTCTCACGGACTCCCTGACTCGGCCATGCCATTTTCTACACACATTACGACGATGGCATCCAGGGAAGGGGGGGGGGGGGGGGAGGCAGGAACAGGATTGAGCTATCAAGCCAACTATGGAGAATGGCTACCGGCACGCTTCCTGGCTCCAAGATACGAACACAGTCCGTTGCCTCTCCTCACAGGCCCCCAGCGTCCCACGCTGTTTCTCCGTTTCACCACAGCGCGGCGCTGACTTCGTTGCGCCCTCTTTCTAATGGTTTTTTCGACAGCCATTCAGACCGTTGGTTGTTCTTCCTGCTCTGTCATGGCGACACCACCCAAAGACTCCGCTTCCAATTCCCCCATACCGATCGAAGACCAAGATTCATCCGAAGATCCTCCGATTTCTTCTCCGGTGGAAGGCCATGAGGGTTCTTATCCAGCTCCCGTTCGATGCTCCTGTCTCGAATTTGTGGATTCCAAATTCCACCTGGACCCCTATCCTTGCTGTCAGTTCCACTGGTCCTGTGACTGGTTCACCCGTAAGTGCAGAGTATGTGCTAAAATCACCGCCGACGAATAGTAATTTTACGAAGACATGCCAAGAATCCCCAACAAAACCTTAAATGGTCTCAACGTTGGTCTTCAGGTGCTGCGGAATCTTCGGTCCCCACCGAACACTCGAAGAAAGTGACTTTCCCCAGTCCAATCCAGACATCATCGGCATCCCCATTTCAGAATTCTCAATACCGACCCACTAAGAAGCTGCGTACGAAGAACAAGGCTCCTTCCTCCACTGCAGACCCGCATCTACCCCTTTCTTCCTCGGTTACTTCTGCCTCCGCCAGCTCTGACCAAATACGGGCTCTGCGATTCCCTTCTCTTGCCGGGGTACACCCTCTTAATTCTTAACGATGAGGGCTATGTACTCCAATGTGTCTTGTACCAGACAAAATCAGAAGGGAAGTTCTGGCATGAGTCCGCTCGTGCCATTTCAACGCCTGAAAAAAGTCTTGTTCAGGATGCATTCTTCAAGCATGCCCTTACCTTGTGTTCAAGTTTAAATCTTTATCACTAAAGATTGTTGTTAAGAGAAATCTTCAGCTCTGATGTCTGGCTCATGGAGCTAGACCTGAAGAGTCGATATACGCGGAATGAAATGCAAGATAGGTCCTGTTCAAGGATGTCGGACTCCTGAAGAGTATTTTGACTAATAGCAGGAATTGCCTTCGAACTTCACAAGAGAAGAAGAGGTTCGGCCTTCCCTGTGGATTTGGGAGTATGTTGTGAATTTCGAAGTTGTACTGTTGTTTTATTTTGACAACTGCCATTTTTGGGCCTTTGTAATTTCCTTTATTGTTTAGGAGAGGTCGCTGTTGCCTCCAATTTCATCATTAAGTCTGTGGCTATATATAACTTTAATTGTTATGCTTAACGTTTAATTGTTATCGCCTCGTGCCAAAGTTGTAATTTGAACGTGCCACATGCGTGCCACATGCGGGTGTACCTCTGGCTGTCAACTGAGGATGAAGCCCATTTTCAAATCAACCTTGCTTCGCTAGATGCCGTACTTCGCTCAAGTTCGCAAAGACACCGATGCCTTACGGACATCCCACTCCACTCTGTTCTTTGGCAGAATCGCTTGTTGCTCTACAATGCAAGCTGGACCGTCAAGAAGACACGATTTGCTTCTTACGGTCCGCCAACGCCACATTCACTTCTGACCTCAATGATCTACAAGACAGGGTCTCCACCCTTCACGCTTGGAATGTCCTCCTGGAAAAGATGCTTTGTCGGGTTGTGCGGCCTTAATCGCTCCCTCCGTCCCCGATGTGGCGAGACGAGTACTGTGCCCGGTCGCGTACACGTCAACCTCATTGGCGGATTTCTCCTCGTGTCTCACCCAGACCTCTCCAAGCCGAGTCATGTGATAGACTATTTTACCACCTACCGAGACACTGCAACGGACTCCAGCTCCTCAACCGAATCCCTATTCCCCATCCCTTGGTGACCCCTCCCACCGACCAGCAGTCTCCGGCACAGAAGCGGATTCCGCCATGCTCCACACCGCCCACACTGTGTAAAGGGCTGGCAGCCTTACAGCCGGATTGGCGAGGATACCCGGACTCCAAAGATCAAAAACCTCGGGGAACACCATCGTTTTTGCAACGAAAATTTTTTTCCCCTTGAAGTCCTCACTTCAAGGGGCCCCCCCCCCCCCCAACCTCCCGAAAGACCTCGGGCTTCTGGAAGGCATATCTCCGGAAATAAAGGGCAAAAACGACCACAGTTTTCACGGCTTAATAGCCCTACACTCCAGCTTTCATACTACGAAAACAGAATTCAAAAATTCCTTCCAATTTTTTTACTACAACCATTTGAAAAAGTGCTCAACCGCTAAAAACGGACATGTTTTTTTTTCCCCCAAAATGGACGCCATTTTCGCAATAGTTTTAAATTGGCCTAACCGATTTTCCTGAAACTTCTCTCCAATCGCACTACGATCTGGCTGAAACAGAATTAAAATCCGTTCATCCGAACTCTTTATATTCACCAAAACCTATAGCTCCAAAACTTGACACTAGCGCTCACCACTTCCGGTCGCCGTTATTTCCAAAACTCTGTGTACATATGTATTAATTTTTTTTGTCATTCTTTTCAGGCATAAAGCCTAAAAACACTAGCTTAGTTGTGTCAATAGGAGAGGCTGCCAATTGGTACTTAACCTCGCATACATGTTGGATTACACACTTTCAACGATATTTTTTATTTGTATTTGGATGGCCACATATGTTATGAAAAATGTCCCAAATTCCACAAGTTATGATTATCTGCTTCTGCAAATAATTTCAAACTTAATTAATGCTTTATAGCATTCATCCTAAGCTAGATTATCTAACATTTTATTTATATCATTAGCCCCGTGACCACCTACCAATGCCTAGCTATTTTATCTTACGAATTTTAACGGACCACGTTTTTAGTGCGAATATTTTGTAAAGAGAATGAGCACTTTTTTAAAAATTTGTTGTACTTTTATGAGGGGACCAGCAAACCCAGCTAGGGAGTCTGGGGGAGTGCTGCAAGCTCCCCCAGTGGGGTCCGGGAGCCTCGGAAACTGAGGCATTTTACACCATTTGAGGGCCTATTTTCGGCTTCCCGAGAAACGTTTGCACCACGTTGTTAAACAATTTTCGATGTTTTTTGTAAACATTCTTTAGCATGGGAAGTCGTAATTGTGACCAAAATTCTGTTTTTAATTTTTTTTTATTTTTATTTACAAAGTAATTAACTGATGAATTAAAATTTTTAAAAATATTACTAAATTAATGTTAACTAACACTGGATAATTTAGGTTTGAAAAGTATCATTGCCTACTTTTTAAATGGCGGAAAATTTAGCTGTCGTTCCTGAATTAACTAAGAATTAGTTTAAAATCACGGTGGCGATGGGCTAAGAGGAAAAGGGCTACTAGCAAATCAAACCGCCAACTTTAGTCTTCAATTTTTATTCTTTGCTCGGTTTTTATGGAGTTAATTGTTATCAGACGTCAATTGACAAAAACTTGGAAGGAAAGCTTAACAAGTTTTGTTCTGTACAAATTTAGCTGAGGTTTCGGCTGTAACCATAGCAAGAACACAGTTAGTCCTCAAAGGTACACTGCCACAAGCCCCCCCCCCCCCCAGCCGCTCCTGTGGCGCCACCCCTGGAGGTTACGAGTGATAGAGGGCCCGCTTGTGATAGAGGGCCCGCTTGGAGTTGGGTTGCCGCAGCGGATGGCGGCGAGTTTTGTTTTTCTTCACGTTACACGATTCATGCAGTTGGTCCTGGCGTGTCGAAGTTGTCGGCAGTTGCAACAGACATTATGGAAGCAGACTTGTCGGCTGTATGACGGTAAGTAGTCACATTGGATGTGGTGGTGCATTATGATTGGGGTAGATCCAGTGGCTGCGCCGGTAGTGGCTTATGTTAATTTTTTGGCTGAGTTGTTCGCAGGGGGGTTGTTGTACAGAACTGTTCTGGGTCAATTGGCTGCAATGTCGAGGTTCCACCAGGGATGGGAAGGCATTGCCCTGTCTCTAGAGGCAGCCATTGGTTAGACGGTTGGTGATAGGCATGTTTCTGGGGGGCCCCCCCCGTGCCTAGGTACGTTGCTATTTCGGACTTAGCTGTTGTGGCTTGGTTTTTATGGACACTGCAACCGCCGAAGCGTCTTGAGTTTGATGGTGTTGACCTACAAGGTGGGTATGCTCGTGGCCATCGCCGCGGGGAAAAGGGCTAGCGAATTGGCAAAATTAAACTTACAGTGGTGTGATGTAGCTGACCAAGAGGCTATTTTCAAAGTGAGGCAGCACAAGACTGTTCGGTTTGGGTTACCTTGGCTGATCCTGCGCCTTCGCCAACGCCGACATGAGGAGCACTCATTGGACGCGAAACGTTATGTTGTGGCCTACAGCCACTGGACGTCTAGGTTGCGAGATAAGCAGTTTAGGGCGACGGGGACACGTAGGGTGTACTTTTTCAGTCTTTTGTATGGCCTCATCATCCTGTCACAGCACAGACGATCGCAAGGTGGTTATGCGAGATCCAGAAGTCTGCGGGAGTGAACACGGACCAATTTCATGCCCATTCCGTGAGATTGGCGTGGCATCTACAGCGGCGGGTTGTGGGGCTTTGCCCTCACAAATCATGGCGATGGCCAACTGGACTACCCCCTCCGTATTTAACGGTCACTAAAACAAGGAGTTACTGACGGTCTTGCCCAGACAAGTGATCCAACGGATGCAGCTCAGGGGGCTGCTTTGATCAGGATAGGTTGGCTGGCTCCGCGCCATGTTTTTTGAATCCATCCCACTTAGTAACACATTGAGGAGGATTATATGAAGGAGAAATGGTGATTCTACGAGAGAACTTGTTCTCGCAGGAGAATCAATGTTCGGCGAGTTGAATCCGACGAAACTGTGTGTTATGTTTATTTCCCGCCCGCTTCCCTTGCGCTGTTGTTACGGGCCATCCGCAAAAGACAGTGGCGTAAGAGCGCGAGGAAGCAAGGAGATGGGCGACCGGAGGTGACGTAAAAAGTGCATAAATTAAAGGTAATTTGATGCGAATGAGGTAGATCAAAGTGTCGAAAGCAAAAGGGACATCCCACTTAGTAACACAGTTTCGTCGGATGCTACTCGGAGAACTTCGATTCTGCTGCGAAAACAAGTTCTGGTAGAATCACCATATTTATTTGCTCTTTAACTGTGTGAATGAAATAAACAAAACAAGAACCCTTTAAAAACCTATCTGCAAAATACTAAACGTCAGTATGTGCTAAATCATTTCAATTTTGCTTTAATTCCTGAAATTTTAAACCTCTACACTTTTAAAATCGCAATGCGTTGAGTTTAGCTCGTCTCCCGCTTGGATCGCTGACAGTGCGGTCTATATCATTCTGATATAGCCGCCATTGCTTTCACTTCATTTCGGTTACTCATGCCGTACACATGGGGGACCCATATCTTTGCTTTGTTTGTAGCTGTCGCCACGTCGCCCGATGCCCTTTCCTTTTATTAATGCCAAAATTGTCAACTTGTAAGTAAATAAGGGCTTCACTAACCTCTTCCTGGAATGAGCAAACATTTTTATTCAATGTGATGTAATTTTAAGTAATTTGCTGACCTTAACTAACCTGGATAATGCGTTAGGCCTAATGCTTTGCACGATTATTTTAATCGGTCTGTTTCTCTTGACTCCTCGTGAATTTCTCTTCCTTCGTTCACGAAGGTTAATCTGCCTTATTTTTTGTTGAATTTTTCATTTTAAGGTTTCATTCAACATGATTTCACCTTGAAGGTAGCCTCAAGCATGCATTCTTCACGAATGCCTGCACATTGCCAGGTCGCCCGCGTTCACGCTCTTTGCATCTTGCTGTATGGATTTCAGTGCTGCGAAAATCATTGGCCGGTATAGGCTGACGTCTTTCTGATTTTTCAAATTAAATGTGTTTTTTAAGATCATTAATTTTATATTATTTGACATATAATTTAAGATTCTAAGGTATTCTAAATTTAATAATTTAATTTCTTTTTCTTCATTAATGAAGTATGTTGCTTCTTTTACCCTTAGCTATCTTGGAATGATGAACGAATAAACCCATCGCAACATGTGTACGTTTGAAATGGAAGGAGAATTGGGGAAAAGTGTCAGCATTTCTCTCCCCTTTTATTCCATTCGTATACGCCAACGGAATGAGTGCGTTTGCCTGGCTGTCCCCAGAATGAACGAAAGCTGCAGCTTCAGGTCACCATGTCGCCAGCTCACCTTACGTTTTGTCCATGATGGCACCGCGATGAGGGAATAAAGCTCTTTCCTCGTTTGTCGCCCTGACTGCAATCGAAAGCGCCAACGTGGAGGCACCGGATTTTGCACGCGTTTCTTAAACCGGGGACACATCAGGATTTTTAAATCGTAGCCGTCCGAGGTAAATATCACCCCTGTAATTTAATGTAACGTTGACAGTAAGGGGCTATATAGTGACAACATCACGGCAAGCAGACACGATCGAGCTGGAGCCGTAGGTGCAAGGCAGAAATGTTACAGGTGAAAAATGTAAACAACAAAGCAACTTTAGTTTCAAGATACACAAATCCAAAAGTGCGATGAAGGTTCTTGCCACCCCCAAAAACTTTCTGGCAGAGAAAATGCCGCTTAGTCAAAAAGTCAGTCAAATCAATACCCTCATTCAGAGTTTGAAAAGAAAAAACAACTCCAAAACGAAGAAGCCTAAGCACATTACGTCGCTCGTTCGCAAATTTAAAGAGTAATGAAAGAGAAATCGATGCGAATGTCACCATCTAGACATAAGGTGTCGCTATTGCGGATTTTTTTTATTCATGCCGTGTAGCAGCGGCTGCTACGACTGGTGGTGCTGGTAACAGCGGCTGACATCTGGATGAACAGTTGCTTTGTTCTTATCGTACCTTTGGACCATGTTCGTAACTTTTAGA
Source organism: Lithobius niger (assembly GCA_023313725.1). Classification (NCBI taxonomy): domain Eukaryota; kingdom Metazoa; phylum Arthropoda; class Chilopoda; order Lithobiomorpha; family Lithobiidae; genus Lithobius; species Lithobius niger. The sequence continues at coordinate 13,479 of JAHWFP010091972.1, read as the reverse complement.
TTAAAGTATAGCATGTCTAGTAGCCCGGAAAGGAAATAGACCATCAAAACCTGGGCTTTAAAGTATTAATAAGTCTAATTACTGCTGCCACCACAGTGGGGCT
>JAHWFP010091971.1:0-12153 GCA_023313725.1 Lithobius niger | reverse complement strand
AGATCATTACTTTTTTACCGCAACATTTTTCGGTCAGTGCATGGATTAGGCATGGTCCACCATGTAATGTAGAAAATTTAGTGGCAGTCATTTTTATTCTGATATCACTACTTGTATTTGCTGAAACTTGTCAGGTTCTTTTACCCCAGTTGGATTTGTTTCTGATCTACATTAACTAAAGCAGTGTTAACACGTGCTTACTAAGAGTTAGTGTTGCACGTGCATTTTCGAATGTGGACAGTAGGCGGCGTAGCGGCCCCAGAATCCAATGCTACAACATTTGTAACAATGGAGCCACAATAGGCGAGGCATAAAATACCGAATTAGAGTTCACTCGAAGAATGTGTTACGATGCTTGGATGCGGGAAAGGTAGCATTGTCGTTGCATCTTGTTCCAGTTAACATTGTCAGCCAGAGATAAGGTTTTGGAGAACCAAAATAAAATGGTCTTGGTCTTTTTTTTCATTTTCAAGTTTTAAACCATAGGGTGCGAAGGCTTTAATTTTGAGGCTTGCAGCCAACATGAATGTGTGTCTTCTTTACTTCGAGAAGCCAATTGAACAGTTTTAGCGGTTGTTTGCCATGATACTGCATCTGTCTGCAACAATCCAGAATCCCATCGAGAAGACATACGTTAAATCTAGACACACGCTAGTGTGTTGCCATCAAATAATGGGACAGAGCTTGGACGGAACCTGAAGATAAATACGCGTTTATAATGTTCCATTTTTTCGCAAACAAAATTGGCAGAGCAGTGGACATCCCGTACACATAAAAACCAAATGTGCCAAGTACAATAAAAAGGAAGTGAAAAAAACCAACAAATTAACTGAACAAAAAACGGCTTCGCCATTTAGAAAAAAGCATTAGAGCTCGTATCCCCATACTCACAGCTGTGAGGATACACAAATAAAAACGGATTAGAGTTTACTCGAACACAACGTACTATAATTTGAACTCCAATTCCAGGGAACAAGGATTGTGATATGCTAGCCTCCATGCATATGTATACACGTACATCACTAATCCAACAAACTGAACGGTTCATTATTCACACAAAACAACACAATATAAAAAAAGCTATATAATATACAAATTATGCGCACGCAAACATACATACGCACACAAACATTAAACATTTTAAACACAAACTGTTTTCACTTTTTGACATAACCACGACACTGAGTAAAAAGTAAAAACAATCCTTGTTCCCTGGAATTGGAGTTCAAATTATAGTTCGTTGCGTTCGAGTAAAGTCTAAGCGTTTTTATTCGTGTACCTTCACAGCTGCGTGTACGGGGATACGAGCTCAAATGATTTTTTTCTATACGGCGAAGTAGTTTTCTTTTCCAGTTAATTTAATGTAACTTGGGTTAACAGGCATTCACTCCCTAGCAGGAGTCAAGGTAAGATTTGCAGTTTCTACCTCAGTCGGCCTTGGCTCAAGACAAAAAAACGTGTTTATAGCTTCAAGGTTACGCTACAGCTTGTGAATTGAAACATACTTGTAACATACTTGTAAGAAAAATGCAAACAGGGCAAACGATTCTTTGCTTTTCAAACAAGCGGCTGCAGCGACTACTTAGTCCCATCTGGTCTTCTGTACACTTCCGTCACTTTAGAAAATATTGATGCGCACACCTTTATCGCGCACTGCAACAGAAGTGTCTATTACATCATCTAAAATTAATAACCACCAGAATTGCTGGTTAAAAATATGTTAGCTTTTAGGCCTAGTTTAAATTTTAGTATAAATTGTCAGCTTTTAGGCTTAATTTGTTCCTGCCATTTTTATTTGGCATGTAGCAGCTAACGGAAAATTGGGTTCGAGAGTACGCTTATTCTTTTATGAACACGGTGCAGAGATTAGGCCGTGGCAACGTGATTTAAGGCTTAATTTTCAACTTTTAGGCCTAATTTTTTTTACCTGCCATTTTAAATTTGCAAGTATAGCAGCTGACCGGGAAAATTTGGTTCGAGAGTAGGCCTATTTATCCATGCAACATGGTGTCAAGACTATTTCAAATGAAACTAATACGTTTCGGTAAGGAAATCTTTTTATTTTTCCGGTTGCGTGCTTTCCAGTAGTGTTTAAATACGACAATAAAATGTTGTTCGTTCACTCAGTTATGTTGAGAAATCCAATTAGCTTTGAGGAAGCGACGATGTTTTAATTTGCCGTTTTTATAAACTAATATTTCGTCGCTAAATGTAATGGTGAAAACCGTTTGTCTCTCTCGATCTGGTACCATTCTGAAAATGGAAAAAGCGATGGGCACACGACAAAGTCTTGTCAGCTGTACAGAAGACTGAAACCAACACTTCATGATCATTTTGTACAAATACTTTTAATAGATGAACACGATGGAGGAGTGTCTAACACAATACTACCCTTTTGTTCCACCCTTCGTACTGAGTCAGTCCTGCCCCCATACGACCAGTTGTTTAACTCGTGTCCATTTTTATTTTTGCGGAAAACGTACATTAAAAGTTAGGTTGTTTTTACTTAATAGATAATTATTGTATTCCCTTGTGCCCTGAATCGTTAGGATATCTGTCTTTATACACAATACGTTTTGAATACATTAGCCCTTTTATTTCAAAACTTGGAGTAGAAATTGCGTGTCTTGCCTCCCAACTCTATGCCGTTTCACGCACGTGCCAGGAAGTGTTTTTGTAAAATAAGAATTTGGCGAAGTTAAAGTAACTGGCCAGGAACCAGGAACCCATTCTTGCTATTTCTCTCCCAGACGGCCTTGTGTAAACGGTGTAATGCAAAACGAAGTTACAACTTGGATACTCCTGGGTCCGACGGATGTTTACGGCATTCATTTACTCCTGATAAATTATTTATTTATTTATTTATTGTCGATCTAAAACTACTGCTCAAGGAGAAATAAGACAATAATTTCGTTCTGATTTTGTAACCAAAAAAATGTATCGCTTTGAAATGTTTGGTGTTATAATAAGGAGGACTCTTTTTTTTATCTCTCATCTTTCATCGCCACAGCTGCGTTCTTTTTTCTCTTCTTTTTTTTCCTTTCAGGAATGGGTTTGCGCCAGTCCCGAACCCTTTTTGAACTCCGTTTTCCTATTTCTTTCCTCGTCTAATGAACGGAAAGGAGGGAAAGTTAAAAGATGGAGGAACAGTTCTTTCGACTAATCAATGTTGTTGCCATTATCTAGATTTTCAAGCGCAGACAAATTAAGGAGAATCTTACACCTCTCCAAAACAAAACTTGTTACGGATTCTGCCAAGCTTTTCAGACGTTTGAAGTCGTGATACCAAACGCTAAGTCGTGATAGTTCGTAGGTTAATTGAAATAAATGTAAATTGGTTACTGCGCAATTTTCAATTATATCGTTTAACATTTGAATCCGAGGAAATAGTTAGGACCAGTTCGTTCCCCAATGGGAGAATAAGGACAGACTGAACATGCGGTAATATTATAATACACTCCATCCAGCCCAGTCCTTTATACCACTCCTGTCAGTTCATACATGGTCCGTTTTAGCCCCTTTAATATTGCATCTGTGAGTTCTGAAAACGTTTTTCAGGAATATTTGAAGAGGAATAAACTAAGAAACGAATATGGTAAAGGGTAAAAGAATGGCATTTTGTTTTAAATCCCATAATGGTGTATACCCGTTTTGCCGATTCCCGTTTCGCAAAACTTTTTCTCGTTTCGTCGAAATTTAAGCTCTGATTAAAATTCGGCGAAAGGGGAATTCCCGTTTCGCCTAATCAAAATCTTATAAAAAATTTGACGTTGGAGAAGTTAAAGGTGCATTCCTAATTGGAAGTAATTTGTCATTAGTTGTGGATTCTAGGTTATAGGCTCAGCCGCAGCGAGCGAGGCACGTAATTTGGGAAAAAAATTATTGGGCGAAACAGGATTCAACGGAACGGTCATACACCACCTTGATACCATCTTTTTATTTTGTCACATCTGCAGTAGGCTGATTTGGATAAATAACTAAATTAAGAACCTCTTCCCATTTCATATACTAAATGCACAATTTCATATACTGAATGCACAATTTCATATACTGAATGAAGGTAACTCTGCAGATTCCAGTAATGGTCTTTTTAGATGTTGAAGGACCGAACTGGTTTGGTTGATTTACTGTTTTACAATGAACGATTAAAAGATTCTCAGCACTCGATTATTTTTTTAAAACAAACCCTTATTACACCCGCTGTGGAAACTTAATTTATTTTTAAACGGCAAGTTATTTTTCTCCATAAGGAATACTGAAAACGGTCAATATCGGTAACATTTCAAGCATTAAAATTCGTAACAATATGACACCCATTGTGAAAATTAAAAGTAGCTCATTTAAGACATTCTTTCAAATTGGAAGTTTCGGCGGTTCATTTTTGATTACTTGCGAATGGTTCGTTTCCCTATAAAATGTGGGACGAACCGACAAAGGCACCCTAAGAACAGCCAAAAAAGGGTGGTGGCGGTTTTTTCTGAGGACTTTTTCCCCCTTTTGAAACATGTCTTATTTTGGCGTAATTACTGTTACGGGTCCTCGAAAAAGCCCTTGTTTAAATGTTTTTCATTTTGTTTTCATGGCTTTCTTCATGTTCTGTCTACCAAAAGGGTAAGGAGGCAAAGAAAACGGAGCAAGGGGGGGGAGGGGGTTACCGCACAGAGCAAATAGTTAGTCGAGGCAACACTCCTTTAACAATTAAACACAGCCTAGGCTTAAAAATTATTGACATGTTGTCTGACTGTTGTCTCCTGCCTCTTCCCATTTTTTTATTCTGATATTTTCATCAAACCCATGTCCGATTTCGGTTTTTTTTTTTTTTTTTTGCTAAACCTTGTTTTAACACCCGTGCAACTACGTGAAAAGTGTGGTTTGAATAGTCCTTGTGGTTTTCGTGTAATATGCGGGCAATTACTGTTACAGATCCTTGAAAAAGGCTATGTTTAAACGTTTTTGATTTTGTTTTTATGGATTTTCTTCATAAGGGCAAGAAGGCCGAAAAAGGGGGGGGGGGGTTACCTCGCAGAGGCAACAAGCCTTTAACAATTAGACACAGGCTAGGCTTAACTTGACACGGCCAAGGCTCTTTCGTTGTTGTTTCGCTGTTGTCTATTTTGCTAAACCTTGTCTAGACACACACCCGTGCTACTATGTGCAAAGTGTGGTTTAAATTTTCCATGTGGTTTTCTTATTATGCGTGGTGTGAGTTTACATTGCGGAGCTTCGCTCCAATAAAACTGCTGAAAGACAGATGCGCACAAACCAATTTCCAGCAGAAAGACGTGCACTGAATGAGCGAGCGGAGCAAGCAAGGAGTACAAAAGGCCAACTTTGTATGTCAAAGTATCACGAATTAGAAAGCAAAAACGAACTCATTTTATGCTTAAGGTAAGGTTTTACTCACCCAAAGTCAAAACAGCAAAGAAACACGAAAAAATCTTTCCTGTAGTTTCAAATACCGCAACGTTGTTGTACTGTTTAGTCCACGTGATAAGTTACTGCTGTACTCTACCATTACATAGGTAAATAAAAATTAAAACTACAGCCAAACTTTCAAAATTATTGTAAGAATAATATAGTCTACAATACAGTCTACACACTCTCCTACTTTCGCAGCTAATTTTTTTTTATCATTCCTCAAGTCAAATCGTGTCCTTTCCCTTCATCTTCGTGTATAACATAACACTTTTCCAGATTTTAGATTCAAAATTTCAGGCCTTGAATTTCACATTTATTTTCAGCGACATTTCCAGGTTTTCAAGGACTAGCACGAACCCTGAATTACTTAATCTGTAGGTCTAAAGCCCAGTAAGCACAATCCACGCAAACCAAAACGATCCCAAAAAAATTTCCAAAAACGATCGACCTTTGCAGGTAGTGATATCATTCAACCAGGAAAAGGCCGCCAAGGCCAATCCTGTTAACCAAGTTAATCGCACCGAATAATAGTTCGAAAGTTAAATGAAAACTTGCAGAAAAACAACTAAATGATTGCCACAAACGTCTAATTTAATTAATTATTTAACAATCATTCAATAAAACTAAATCATTAAATTAAATTAAAATAAACACTAAATGTTTACAAGACGCTTACAAAAATGTAAAGAAAACCTTTTATATTGTTTGACAGCACTAGTGTTTTGTAGTTTTCCGCGGCGAAAAATGGAAATCAGAACAGCCGAACGATAAGGATTTGTTAACAAATTTACTTTACCAAAAGAGAAGTAACGTTTTCTTATAATAATAATAATAATAATAATAATAATAAGTAATAGTTATTGGTTAAAAACTATTGGTTATCGATTTTTAAACATGCTTCGCCCCCTCGACGTATTTGCATGTCTTGCGGCCAAATCATCGCAGCCGGGGTTTAAAAATCGATAACCAATAGTTCTTTTAATAACTCGTATTTAATTAAAACGTGTTTGTGTTTTGTGAAAAAGACTGAAGGTCATTCCATTTTAGTTTACTGAGGGTGGAGTGGTTGATAGAACGACGAATCGTTTGCGTCCGTTTGTGGGGGAGTGGGCAGGAATGATAACAGGAATTGTTTCGCCGTATTTCACGCTAGCCAGGTCGCTTGTGTTTTCGAAGCTTATCGGAGTGATAGAACTTCGATAAAAGGCTGCAGGGATAGAATGACATTCTAGGAAGGTATGTAATTCATTTTGAGCGTTTGTAGTTTGAGAATTGTTTAAAAACTAGGTAATAGGGTAGCGTTATGAATGAAGGTCATTGCATTTTAGTTTGCGGAGGGAGGGGGAGGGGGGAGTTAACGCAGCGTGAATGGCTTAGATATTGGCCAGACGTATAAGAGTTTACAGGGATGGGATTTCATTCCTTTTAAGTAATTAAGTTTGGTGCGCTTTTATTGCGTTGCGTTTTTTTTTTCACGATGTATTTGGTCGTTGGTGTGTGTTCCCGGTCGCGTGATCCGGCAGTGTCAAAAGTGTGGGTTTATGGCAAAAGTGTTGGTTATCGGCAAAAGTGTGAGGTAACTTGATAACCCACACTTTTTGCGATGACGCATACTTCCGGTGTTGGTTAACGGGATTTAACGAACGGAAATTTAGCATGGCGTTGAGTTAGCGTGACGTCACAGCCGTGGTATAATAATAATATATTTGTTGCAATAGCAACGGGTCTGGCAAGGACTGGGGAGTCACTGACAGCCAGCCGCAATTTAAATGTATGTACAGTGTACAATATATGGCCAAGGAATGGATGATGGTAAGAGGTTTGGGGACACGAATGCCTTACCACCAAGGTTAGCCCTGCCAGGGACTCAAAGGGCCCCGATGGCATCGCCAAAAGTGCAGGACATGGGAAGGGTGAGGAAAATGTTAAAAGGACCAAAATGATGCTGTATAAATAAAAAGTATAAACATTGCTAAAAAATTGTACGGTACGGTGAATACTAAAAACTAAAAATTAAAGCACCCACATAGTGGGATTTGTCAACACTTAAAAATAATACAAATTAAAAATATATATATATATATATATATAATGTATAAAACAAAAGCCAACCTGAAAAAAAAAGGGTGGCTGGACAACCGCAAGCGGCCAACATGCCATTAAAAATTTTAAAAAAATGATATATTTTAAGAAGATACAACACAGTTCTCAAAGGGAAGAGGGGGGGGGGTTGCTGGTGAGGGAAAAAAAAACATTAGGTGTCCGGGAGTAAAAGACGTTTCAGAAAAACGTGAAGTGGTTCCTCGTCAAGCAACCTACGAAAGGTCGAAACCGACAGTGCAGACAGTCTTTACACTGAGTGCGTTCCAAATTGGAACCACTCGATTCGAGAAGAAATACCGGCGACAGTCAAGTTTTGATGCAGGTATGCCCAACTTCCACTCGTGACCACGTGTACAAATAAGGCGTTGTGCAGGATCGAAAAACGGAAGGTCAATACCGATTAAATTGTGAAGTATTTTGTATGTAAGTACGAGGTCGGCTTTTATACGTCGCAGTTCAAGCAACTCCAGACCCAATCTTACAAGTCTTTCACGGTAAACAATTTCCCGGAATCCAGGGAGATATTTTGTATAACGGCGCTGGACTTTCTCCAAGAGGTCAATATCTTTGGCCAAGTAGGGGGACCATACAGGTGTAGCATATTCCAAGATAGGACGCACAAACACCTTAAAGGCTCAAATCCTGGCGGCAACACACCCAGATAAAAAACACCTATTTACAATCATGGAGCGGCGGAATGCCGCAGTGGCAAGTTTCTGGCAGTGTAAGGACGGTTTTAAGTTCTTAGTGAACCAAATTCCTAGGTCCCTAACCTCTTTAGTTTGGGGTAAGGTCTCCTGATCAAGGAAGTACTGGGGGCACTTATTTGCAGTTCCCACATGAAATGAGGAACATTTTTGGTTCGAGATTGGCAGCTGCCATCTTCGGGACCACGCAACAACGCCGTGAATCTGGGCATCCAATTCGGGTGACGGGACAGAAGATAAATTTTCGGCTCCGATCTTTAGGTCGTCTGCGAACTTCCATCCGAAGGTACAAGCATCTCCTATCCTAAGATCATTTATGTAGATCACAAAAAGGATGGGTCCGAGAACTGCACCCTGCGGTACACCACAGGGGACAGGTTTCCATTGTGAGCATATGGAAGCTTTAATAAGGGCTAATCACTAGCCTTTCGTAATTAGCATTCTGAAACGATTTTAAAGCCGTGCATACCAGACCATGTATTTGTGTCCCGAAAAGTCCCACATTCAGCCGGCAAAAAGGACACGAGTGTCCCCCAGCAATCATAAAAGACAAGATTCAGCCATGCTGCAAGGACTGCGAAAGACCCCATGGAAGCCTTACCGGATGCCAGATCAGATAAAAAGTACAAGTGTTGGCAGAGTTGAGTGGAGAAGAAGAAACCTCTCGTTTGGTAGCTTGCTTTGTTGGGGGGGGGGGGTTAAGATGAGCAATCCTGTGTACTGCATTGTCGCCCCTCGCGATAGCAGTCAGCTCTGTATTACAAATACCAATCGCTGTTTCGCTTGCCTACTCTTCATACCCACGTCGCTATGCTTATCACAGAAGCCGTGATCTCAAAACTCGCCTGCTTGCATCCTAATACGTCATTTAGATTTTTATTAAGGTCGTCTCGACCTTAACCACAAACTAAGAGCGATAACATTCTTCATTCAAACGTGATACGTGTTAACTTTTGTTAAGTAAAAAAGTGCACAATTCAGAAAGAGTTGCATCAATGACCAGCCAATTTCTATTTTCTTCTACAGCTAAAGCTCTATTGAAAGTGATTGTATAATGAATTTGGAATTCTGCCTTTATTGAACATGTTTGTCATCCATGTCCGCCATCCAAATCCGTCATTGTAGAAAAATATCCGGGTTCCTCCGTAGTACAGCTATGCACTACCCCGTTGGTCACGAAGCGAGCTTACATGTTTGTTGAATTGATGCTACACAGCTGTTACTCTAACTAATATTCTTATAACTTCCACCGATTATACAATGATTAGATTACCATATTAGCAGGAACTATTTGTTCGACATAACTACCCGAATTGTCAATACGCGTAAAATTCGCGAAAAGTTACCGGCGAAGTGCAAAGTAGCTGCCATTTTTTTATAGGTTGCCCAAAGAAGAACGACAGACAGAACTTTGTTTTTCGTGCGATGTTGTCAAAACCTGAAACTGACTAGTTTAATTCTGGTTCAACTTCTTTTCCATACGGACTCATAATTGGGAAAAATTCTTGATCAAGGACCTAAAACCATTCATACGCAAACGATTTAATCGTAAACTGTTCAATAACAAACCCTACAATTTGCTGACACGTGTTCTCGTCGAAAATCATGGTTAATCGACTGACATTCTGGGACTTTCGGCCTGATGCTAGTAAATGATACGACTGACCCGTTTGACTAAACGACTCGAGTAGGACGTGACGTGACGACAATATTTTTTCTCTTCAACAATGCTTAAAAATCTGCTTTTATGCATAAAATGCGTAGGCAGTTAAAAAGACTTTTGTATAACAGGTGATTGAAATATTCTTTCCTTTGTTATTCTTGCTGGAACAAGAATAAAATAACATATATTAGTATTAAAAATGCTTAAAAGTATAAAATACGGCTGTATGCCTTAAAAAAGTTAAAGCTCTAAAGGAACAGATATTAGAAAAAGACTTATAAACCAACAGTGTCGCTCTAGTACATGTAAAAGAAACTGCAGCTTGTTTTTTTTGGGATGCTGGACCTTCTTTTACATGTAGTAGTTCGATGCTGATGGCTTACATGTCTTTTTCTAATATCTGTACCTTTGGAGCTTTAACTTAAGGCTTACGTCCGTATTTTATACGCTTAAGCGGTTTTTAATACTCATTTTACTGTTATTTTGTTTACATAATATTTTGACTGCATTAGTAGTTATATGTATGTATATTTTGTAATTTTATACACATAGTCTACCAGGAAACAGTGACCTGCGTAAAATAATGACGCCGGTAAGTCTAAGTAAGCTAAGTAAGAAAACATTTCATTACCAAATTTGTCTACTAAGGAGGCAAAAGTTCACTTCATACTAGCTACAACACCTGCAAATTCTATAAGGAATGTGGGATTGCTACAAAAGATCATTAGTCCCAAAAAACTCCTAAAAACCATAATAAGGCTTATGGTTCTCTATACAAGTTTCTTTAATTTATTTTTAGTATGAGGGTAAATAAAAGAAATTTAAATCTCTTTAGTAAAACAGAACAGTGAATGGTTGTATTTTCGAAAGTCTATCGTTAGGCATAACCCATAACAGTAACGTAAAAAACACAGTGTTTATATTTTCATTAATTTAAATCCTGTTTGTGCATTACAATTTAATTTGATTTAATTGTTTGGTACATTTTAATTTTACTATTTGATTAATGAATGCTTCAGATATGCTTCTACAAAGAAGCCAAAAAATAAAATTAAAAAAGGAATCTCAGCTATCTACCCCTGCCTGGGCTAATAGCTCTCTTGCTCTCAGCCAAAGGGCCCCTTTATACAAACATGTAGCAATTAATATAAACAACTTTATTACAAGCAGCGTGATCATAACGTGATATTTTTCAAATTGTAATGAGAGGTCGCATCACATGCCGGAGGTAACGTAAGTAGATGAAAAATATTACGATTGGGGCTGCCTATAATCCTATCCTATAGTATGGGAAATACTACATGAGCTGTTTCAGGGATGTGTTATAATATTTTAGCAACTTGCCCTCAGCACTTTCCCGAAACCATTTGAAGGCTCGGGCTACCAATGATCCATAATATGTCAGCGGATAAGACAGGCTACCATGTAGGGTGGTATCATGTAGTATAGCATCTGGGGGACCTACCTACAGCTAAAATAGCATCTAGAAGTACAGCTGCTAATGTTTATTTATTTTCTCTATTTGGGAACCTTTCCCGTGAGTTTATCAATGCTCTAAAAGTGTTTGTAGAGCTTGGACCATTAGGAAAACGAAAGTTGTAACAAACGTGACCACCACAGCTGTATTAGGATCATATTCAACGAAGTATACTTGCGTGTCGACGTTTGTAAATTGCATGCTGAACCTTTTCTCGTCTTCGACACGTATCGATATCATCTTAAGACCCAAGAAAAATTTCATTTTATTTTGCTGTTGAGTTTGGACAGTTCCAACATTATTGCAAGCAGCTATTTTTTGTGTACAGACAGCTACGATTGCTCAATTAAGACTTTTCTGGCTATTTTAATGAACGGCTATAAGACCTGTTTCAAACTGGGATCCGTAATGCTTCATTATGAACCCACGTCTGTACTTTCCCTACCTTTCCATGCAAACGTATTTTTTTCTTCGTCTTTAAGCTGCGATTTTGCACTCCAATGGTCAATTGCCGACCTGGTAATCTATTCACGCAGTTGGTATAGGTAAGTCCATTTGGACGAATTAAGTCTCAACTCGGTGGTAAGCCAGGCCTGTTTGTTAAAAACGGGAGTCGGTCTGCTTTCAATTGTTGCATTGAGGTATTTACTCAACATGAAAATAACCTATACAGGGCGTCCCAAAAGTTTCAACTCCAGCCTCATAACCTTTTAAGGGGTTGAAAGAAATTGGTTAAATTCTGGCAATGTATGTTTTGCTAAAGGATCTACGTTTTTGTACAATCG
>JAHWFP010091956.1:0-14358 GCA_023313725.1 Lithobius niger | reverse complement strand
TTTTTATTACTTCTCTCATCGCTCAAACAATTAATACTAAAAAAAAATGGAAATGGAGGAAATGCAGGACAACAAGACATTCCGAGAATCGCGTTTGATAATGGTATTGAGTTTTCCGATGGTTTTAGCATATGACATCTCTGTAAATCGTGAACAAACACTAGAATAAAACTGTGTGGAATTAAACCATCATGCAAAATGGCATCACATTTGACGTTTAACGCGGACAGTGCAAACAAATGCTTTTTAAGGTATTAGTGTACGTATTTTACCTTTGTTTTGACTTTTTTTGCAGGATTTACATTTACCTGAAGCTAATGGTAGCATCAGGAGTTTTCTGGATTTTGGAGATCATACGTTGGACCACAAGTCATTACAAATCACAGTCATACTTTTGGATTATAATCGATATATTATGCGGATCTCAAGGAATTTGGGTGTTCCTCATTTATTGTTGCAACTCATCTACCATGAAGATTCTGAGGGAAGAGATGCTGAAATTCCACAAGTGATAAGAAATTTCTGCAATGGTGTTGCATTCTAGAAAAAAAATAGTTTAAGTTTTAGGATACTGAAGATGGGGTTGCCATACATTGTGAACATACTCAGTAATTCTAATAAACCAGAAAGAAAACAAACGGCAATCCCTTAATTGTCCAGTAGGCTCTACATGAATAACGTCGCAGAGTGCACTCTGAAATCAAGAATTCAATAATGTTTAAAGATGAATACTTGAAAAGTAAAGTTTATTGTAATGTTCCAGCATTTGTTGATCATTGGAATGTATTACGTAGAATTCACCTTTACAATATTATGGAGCATAACAAACACAATTCTGTGTACCTTGTGAGGGTTTCAAACCATACGTATTTCTCTGTTGACTGCAGGGTACCAATAGTTACTCTTCTTCCTGTCAGTTTTTGTAGTTCTACGATTAATTTTGGATTTGTATAGCCACACAAACAAACATTTTCACAAATTTGCGAGATTACAGTATAGAATGGTATAATCCCAGGCTTTATTGGTTGAGCAAGTGAAGTGAGCGACTCGACTGAATTTGGATTTATACCAAATTCTCCAAATTTACCAAATTATACCAAATTTGGATTTTATGTCTGCTTGTCTGTGTGAGTGTGTTTGTCTGTTTGGGACACTATAATGTTCGTAGTTTTGTTGTGATTTATTTAAAATTGCTTGACAAGGGAACTTTGATGCATTAAATAAAAGAATTTAAGGGTGCAATTCTCACCTTAGATATTTTCGGAGATAAATTGATTTTCCGTTGGGTGGCTAAGACGATTTTCAGTAGTAACGGTAAGGGATCCCGGACTGTAAGGCTAGTGGGCCCGAGCACGACTTGACCAACTTTGAAGAAGTTTGCCATAATAGACCATAGTGAAAATTCTTTTAGTGTGAAGAATGGGGAAATAATTACAAATGGTAAAAAGGGTCATGGTTTCTACCAATTTAAAAACATTCTGAAACAACGTGATCGATTTTTTTTTAAATATTTATTCATTGTATCTTGACCTTGGTGGCAAAGCTATCCAGATGCACTTGAGTAAAATTGGTCTTGGATTCGTCTCCTTGCTTCATTGTTGGTATCGCTTGCAGTGTTCGGTTCGGTGTTCACTTGCTTCATATTGAGGAGTTGCTGTGTAAGATGTAAATGAAAATAGCGAAAAACTAATGCAATTATTCAAGAATTCAATTATATGCTTAGTTAAGCTTAATTTGAAAAACCAAACGTTCGTCTGATTTAAATAGGGTTGGGAGTACAGGTAGTGGCAACAATTCTAGCAACCCTGTGCATCACCATGTTGCAGTAATCTGTTGCCTGAAGCCACATTGTAATTAACCGAAATAAACATGACTTTAATTATTTTCGTAAGTCCTCGTATATCTGATGCAACTTTGCCCAGTGTTTTCTAGACAAAATCAGGTTGGGGACCATCAAAATGTGCCAAAACCAGCAGCAACTATAGTGAGCATCGGATGTGACCCGGAACGTAAAAACCTTGGGCACACTGAGTTCCAGGTCTGTACAAAGTCCAAATGGGAAAAAATTCTATCAAAAATCCAAAGAAAGGAGATAGAGGCCGATTGGGAGATAGAGGCCGATAAACACAAACTATAGCTTGACCTAACTAAACACTGTCATTCCAAGATTGTGCAGTTGCCACCCGGCAACAATGTACCCATCCCAATGGAGAGTTAATGGGGAGCTCCACACCACCACCCGCTGCATTGCTCATTAAGGGCCCAGCCGATGGTTCTGGACCATCCAAGAAAGTGCAACCCATGGATACGTCACCACCAGCATGTGAGGAAGCCCAAGACCAAAACTTCGATGATATTTAAAAGAGCAATTGGCATCGCTACCCACCTTGGAGGAGCTGCATAGCTGTATTGTATAGACACCCTCCACATCAAAACGATGACGTTCTTGGCTTGGACAAGTACACCGGCGCAATGATGTGTCAAATAGTAAACAGACAAAAGTGAAAAGAACGTTTGGAAGAAGAAAGTGAAAATCAAATTTCATAATGCCAACGAGGTGACTTGGGTGTGGAAGAACCATCTCCCCCCCCCCACACACACACACTTGGTCTATTGACCTTGCTATCGGTGCACCATTAAACCTTAATAAAAGCACAGCCAAGCGGTGGCTTGGGACAAAGCTCAGCTCCTGCATCGGTTATGTAAACATCATGGTACACAGTTTGCAGAGTAAAAGAGGTTGCTTGGGCCCGAAAACATCCCAGGAGCCCTCATTGAGCAATGGCTGCTGCAAATCAGCCCTAGGCAAGCCGCCACTGAGAGCAGAGATCCATGCGTAAAACTAAAACACACTCTCTGCGTCGTCAATCCTTGTTGCGGGAAGCGATTGTGGCATATTTTGTAAATTAGTATTTTCCACTGGGCTTAAGATGCTCAATGTGTTCTGGGTGGATCAGAAGAGCGCTATTTTGGAATGCCAGCTGCTGTATGTACATCAACGGGATTTCAACGTTTCTTACAGCCCGGCGGAAAACACTAATCCGCACAAGAAGCAACACAAAAAAGAGGGCAGCACAATCGCCACCAAAAGAGCCACTTTCAGAGTGCAGTGCAACACAAGGTGTATGCACGTGAGCATGTGACTGAAAATGGTTTTGTCTGATGTGTGACGCTTGATCAAGTATCAGATTACATTGTGTCACCATGACTTTGTAATAATAATTACCTAAAATTTTCCAAGCCAAACAATCGTGTTGTTTCTTTTATTTTTGTTGTAGCCTAACCTGTTCCGAAAAAATGAAAATCTCATACATCCGAAAATAAAATACACTTTTTTTTTTTTAAATCTTTATGGCAAAGATATAGTAATAATAATAACATTTCCCCTAAGAAACCGAGCAGGACTTGGAAGGGTGGTAAGCCACTGATACCAATCCCGGAATGGGTCTGAAAGACAAGAAAGGGTAGAACAAAAAATTATGGTCGGCGATTCAGAAAATGGGAAAGATGTAGACTGTCTAATACACGATGGAACCCAGACACATTCATCGAGATTGTCGCATCAGTCAGGAAGTTTCAAACAGGAATTACACAACAGTGAAACAATTTTTTCGGCACTCCAGACGGAACCTTGGGCTGACAGTTTCCAGGAGTGGCTCCGAGTCGATTTCACAGGACAAAAATAAAAAAAGGGCAAATCCACGTATAAAAAGTCGTGCAATATTTTATGGGTAAGTATAAGGTCGAATATGAGCCTACGGAGTTCCAGTGGTTCAAGTCCCACGAGCTCCAGACGGGCTTCAGGTGAAAAATCACGCAGACCTGGCAACCCCTTGGTAAAACGATGCTGGACCGATTCTACCAGGTCAATATCTTTTAATACGTTGGGGGACCAAACTGGGTTGCGTACTCGAGTAGTGGACGACAAATACCTTAAAACCCAGACCTTAATACGTAAATTTTCAGAGGTGAAACACCTATTTACGATTGGGAGTCGACGAAAAGCTAATGCTACAATTTTCTGGCAATGGAGAGACGATTTCAGATCAGTAGTGGACTAGATGCCGGAATCGCGTACCTCAGACACTGACGGTAAAATCGTACTGTACAAGTGATAGATGAATATTTTGGATGGTCCTAAATCGAAACCTAAACTTCCTTTCCAAAAAAATTATAAAACAAAAATAAATTAGCATGGAAAAAGTAAACTACGTAGCTTCTTTTCTTAAGTGTTTGGTTGATATCTTATGAAAATAGTTTAAGTAATCAAGTATTGATTTATAACCAAACAATTACTTATGACATTAAACATCCATAGTTTCTTGAATGGTGTTAATGTTCAAACAAGACAGGTTTATTTTTCACATTCTATACACATGGAGTTTTTTGGTTAAGACTTTTCAAGACTTTACTGTTTATTCTTGTTATCATCTCGATCTCGGCAGTGTCGGTTTTGGTCTCATCTTGATAAATTTTCTTCTGTATTGGTCTCGTGTCGTTTCTACTTATTGAGAAGAAACCGAGGAGGGACGGGACTTATCTTGACTCATTGCTATTGGTGAGCTGTTCTTTTTTTTTCTTAATCATTTTGTTTGCTTAATGATTTTGTTTGCTCTAGAAGCTGTTTGCTTCGGAAACTTAATTTTGAAATTTGGTTCCTTGATCTAATAAATGCCGGTAGTTATTCATCCCGGCGCCAAGGCCATCTGAACACTGGAGTACTTGGGGGACGTGCCTTTCCCTTTTTTTTTTGGATGCCGTTCACATTGTTCAAGTTATGAAGATAAACCATTAAACAGTGGCGAAAACCGTTAAAGAAAAGGCTAGTCGAGGATTGCGATACTGATTCTAGCCTTCCAAGCTCCATACGGACCAGTTTTTCTAGATACCTATTTTTTTGCACGCAGGGGCTGAAAAATTGCACCCCTTACCGTTATTTACATCTTTCATTCAAAATGTTGCTCTTTGCCCTTTTTCTACCTCATTGCATTTTTCCCCGATGGCGCTCCTTTTTGAAAGCCTGCTAGTGCCTATGCCTGGCAAAACGAATGTTGCAGTTAAAATTAGAGCCATTGAACATTGTTTATTGGACAATGCAATGTGTAGTTCACTGAATAAGTCAGTTGAACGGGGCAATTGTTTTTTTGTACTAATAAATATAATTACAGTCATGATACTAACAAACTGGTTTACCAAGTCTTAAGCCATTGAATCATGTAATCATGAGGCATTGTGTGCACGTATTTATGTGTTACACGTCTGTTAACCCTTTAATTGCCTTGTTGCCATGCGGCAACGGCTCACACGACTATCGAGAAATGGAGTCCAAACACAGGGGCTTGTAATTCCTCGTTCGCATGCGTCGCATGGATACACCCTATACATACTATAATGAAAGGGGGAAAACCAGCCAGAAGCCTTATCGTAGAACAATCCGTGCTTTTTTTTATAATCACTATCATCTTAATCACTGGAACTCATGCTGAACGTCTTTATTGTTAACATTTCTCACGTTCTAAGTCATTATTTGTACCACTAGGTTGTCCAGAACTATCTGAAAGCTTTGCAGCTTTTGCTATCTTAGTCACTTCCGGTAAATGGCCGAGGCTTTTACATCGCTTCTAAAACGCTTCTCCGACCTCTTTGGACAACGTACGAGTATAAATAATCACTTTAACGTGAGACAAGTTATCTATAGGGCAGTGACACGACGTAGTATTATTGTATATATAACTCTATGCTGGAGCCAGTAACTGGGTTAGTTGCAAGGTGCACTGGAGGGAGAAAAGAAGAGCGTCTTACTGAAGCCACGCCATTGGAGTGGATTTCTTAGGCCTAAAACGGGCGATTTTTGTCGATTTGTTGGCAGTTGCTGACATTTTTAAGCTAGTGGAATCTTATTTTCCGATTACAACCTCGTAGCATAAGGGATTGGAGAAAACAACGGTTTTTTAAGCCTACGAAAACCGCTCTCAAAGCACTGCCTTGACGCCGTTGTTTAACCCACCATTTCAATCTAGGGCCCCTTGCAGGTATCTCTCTTGTAGCCAATATGACGTCACTTGACGCTGCTCTATAAAGACGTGCGACTCGAGTTCCGTTGACGATAATAGCGCGTAAGTGTAAAATTTAATAACGCACAACTGATCTACGATAAGGCTTCTGGCCCGTTTGACCCCTTTCATTATATGCATAGAATCAAAAATTTATAGGGTCTGGGAGGAGTATTTGTAACTTGAGACTCCTTCTGAAACGTCTTAGAACCATTCCAATTAGTTCTGTCTAAGTTTATAGAGGGCGCCACTAGTTTTATGTGAAAATTTCTAATCAGTTTTCAGCCTAAAATTAAACTAAATCAAAACGAAACTAGCTTGTATTTAATTATTATTTAGTTTAGCTTAGTTGTAATTTAGTCTCCTTTAGATCTGGGTTAAAAAATGAGCAAAAATTACCAGATGGAACGTGTGGCGCCCTCTGAAAACTCAGACGGAACTAATTAGATTGGATGTAAGACGTTTCAATAGGGACTTTTTAGAGTTAAAATTCTCCTCCCCAACCCTACAAATTCTTGATAGAATGTATCCATGCGACGTAAACGCGCGAGGGATGACGGGACGACAAATCCCTGTGAGTCCCAACGCACGTGCTCAAGCCATTTGAGAGATCCTCAGGGCTTGAGCATAGTAGGCAAGCGCAGCCCAGTGGTTCGTAAAATCGTCTCCAAACCAAACTAAATACCGGAACGAATCTCCACGGCTGACAGAAAAAAGTAACAGGAGGTTAGTGTTGCAGTTAAAGGGTTAGAAAGATGGCAACTTTTACAGTATTTTGAACCTACTTGTCATTGGTATGTAAAAACAAAAGAATTTGTTTGCTAATACGCCAGCCAATTTCATCATTGAACCTTGTTTTACAAATACTTTTGGGAATTATGGATTTTGTAACATTTAAAGTTGTTTAATTGAAAAGCATTTTCCGAGATTTTGCGACTTTATCAAGATTAGGATTTAACAAGTAACTGGGTATAAAATTGTTTTTTTAATGTAGATGTTCGGTGGTTTGTATCTGATAATTGGTTTATTCGAAGTCTAACATTGAAACCTTAACTGAGTTTGCAACATTCCATGATTTAGCATGATTAACAGCGTTACTTTCAGCCTTTCTTTGCTCTTTGTGATGTGAACTTTATTGTTATTTTTTTTTAATGTGGTGCAATTTAGAAATGATTGTTTTAATTGTAGGGCTAAGGTTTCCCTGTCACCTGTTTCAGTTCATGTGCAAGATTTACTTCCCAGACTTCGTTTAGGATGTCATTTTTTTCTTACATTCTTCCTGGTGTTAAGACATTTAAGTAGTTTCCTGACACGTGTCCTTTTATCTAGGTATTGCAATGTAGAAATAGAAATTCATTCCAGCATAGCAAAATTATTTCAACACATCGCTCAAAGTACTACAACAATAAACCAATTACGGGCAATAGTAGCTACCTTTTGTTATGATATTACTGTGCTGCTCTACAAATGTTATTTTAACGTAGCAACTTCTAGTGACATAAATACCTAGGAAACTTCTGTTGCTGGTTGACAGAAAATTGCGCTATCACGGGGTGGAGAATATTTTTTCCCGTCACCAGAAATGTTATGCTCTATACCAAGAGTGGTTTTACCTGCAATGTGTTTGTTTATAGTGTGCTGTATTTACAACTCGCAGAGCAGCAATTCAGTTCCCTGCATTGTGGAACACTGTCTGCACTTGATAAGGCTAAGCAAACCTGCTTTGTCGGCGAGAGTTAAACCTTTCCAAAGAAAATGGAAAGTTCGAAACAGCAGGTCAGTACAAATGAATTTCGCGAAATACAAAGCGAATACACGATTTCACTACGTTCGAGGCAAACGTAGGATTAGGTCGACAGTGCAGAACTCTGCAGCCAATAATAGTTTAAATGCCACTGGTTGCAATGCAGAGCTGTTTGGCAACATCACTACTTCTGGAAACGTATCCTGCAGTAACAGATTCATCAAGTGCTACAAGTGGATTTTCACACCTGACGAGTACGTTTGCAACGACAAAACATTACATCTCGTGAAGCATAACATGACATACAACGCGAGTGAATTCATAATAAGCCCAAGTAGCCAAATTGCTCTGACTTGTGTTCCAGAAGAACTGTCACCTGATGTTTCATATTTAGACTTCGTGGCTGTTGGTACGTGGTTTGTGTCAGCCATTGGGATTATTCTGTCCGTGCTTATCCATGGTTTGATAATCATAAGACAAAATCAACATCGTTTGAAACCCTTCATATGCCACAGTCTGTGCCTCTTGTCCTTCTATGTAACTCTGCTTATTGATCAATTTACTCGAAGTGGCTCGTGTAAACAGCCCACCTGGCATGTATGGCTTCACCAAGCTTCAACTTCTATAGGTAGTTTCTTAATTATAGGCACTTCAGCTTGGTTGAATGTTATTTCGTTCGATATGTATCAACGTTTCCACCCCATCACTATGTTTCATCGGTTTTCAATGATGAGTCATACCCAAAAATTCTTTTATCAGTCCGTATACTCGTGGGGCATATCATCACTATGCATGCTTATCGCATTTGGTTTAATGTTTCTGCGTTTCCCTGAGTCTGAAGCTTGGATGTGCATAAGTCCAATTATCGGAAATGTTGTCCAAGTAGGTTTTCTGGAGACTGCTTTCGGAACTTTGTGTCTTATTAATTATGTGTGCTTATTTCTGGTGGTCCGAAACATTTGGGATGCAAGGAGGCAAACTAGTCGCCATATTCAATCAGAAGCATCTTTCGGTCAGTGTTTTGTGTAAGTAAAAAGTGGATTAGACATTAAAAAGACATTAATGCATTAATGCTTGAAAGGAATGGATACCGTACAAGTAAGAGACATAAAAAGTCATGAGCGTGTAGCAAGTGCAAATAAGTGTAAAAGAAGTAAATGTAAAAGAAAAAAAAAACAAGCTGGAGCTTCTTTTACACATATTAGTGCGATGCTGATGGTTTACGCGACTTTTTATTGTATCCTTTCTTTCACATCGTTAGGTTATTTAAAGGCATACATCTTTATTTTAGTTGCTATAAATAATAAGTTAATAATTCAATAGTTGGTAGACTTGCAAAGTCGTCTGGAGCTATTTGACCATGCGTGAGTGAATGATCTTGACATGTCCCCTCAAGGTCATCTCACTGCTAACTTCTAAACTAAGCATCCTAGAAAATCGGTGTAAATTAGAAAGGTGTAGAGAACCACAAACCAATCCTAAAGCAAAAAAAAAAAAAAACAGAATGAAATTCGGAGTAAAAGTAAAGGAGTTACAGTTAGTCAAAAATAGTGGTATAAACTGCACTGCAGTACACCGGGGTAGGCAGGTAAGTACCCCACCCAGAGAGTGGAAACGAAAATGAACATTCTGCTATATTTGTTACAACTGTAAGTAACGAAACAATTGCATGAAACCTGACTGCGTGCCTACAATGACGTGCATTGTAGTGGCAATGGTAATCACGTTCTCACAGCCGTGATTACAGCCACCAACGAAATTAGCATAATAAGCCTCACTACGCTACGCAAATTAATAGTCTAAAACATGATGTAGTGCACCATTCAATACAGTATGTATTGTGGCAAAGATAACAAACTTAAGTTGGACCTGCTGAAACTGTTCAATGTGACCACCGTCAACAACACAAGAATGTTGCAATCGTTTACTTAGAGCTGCATACACTGCCTGGAGCATGGGACCATCTGCAGTGGCACACAGGGACGCACCATCATGGTGTTCAGGGTGTTTCAGCTGAACACGGGCCCTGGCTTACGAGGGGCCCTGCAAAGGCCCCTTGTAAGTACAAAATCAGAATGCAAAATGTCAGATGAATTTAATCGAAAAAGCCTGAAAGCCATAAAAAGCATTAAGCCAATGGCCAACAATCATCCCGTTAAAAAAAAACCACACGATAATTAATTTAGCTGCACCACGAAATGGCAGAGCAGAACAGCTTTGATTATCGCATAGGCCCTGAAGCTTCTACCTCACTTGGCCTTGCAGCAGCTGCAGCTCCGAGTTTACTGAGGTTTTTTTAAGGTGGGAACCGTTGGAAAAAATTATTTTTCCACATTTTTTATAATTGTTCTTATATTGGGTGGGGGCGGGAGGACATGGGGGTCCTTTTGGTTTACTTGCACACGGACCCGAAGCGGACTTCTTCCGCCACTGGTGGCACACGCATCTCTGATGCGCTGGTGTAATTCCCCTACGTTTCCAGGAGCAGTGAGGTACACGCATGTCTTCTTAATGTAACCCCAGAAGAAAAACGTCAAGAGGGGTTAGGTCGGGTGATGTTGGTGGCCATTCAACTGGCTCACCACGGCCTATCCACTGGTTTGGGAAGTGCACGTTTAACCAATCACGAACAGCTCCACCATAATATGGCGGTGAACCATCCTGTTGCATCTAAAGTGTTGGAATCAGATGTAGTGACAGCTCTTCCCTACTCGTCTCTACTGCAGCTTCCCTTAGATGCCTTTTTTCTTCAAATAAAGGAGATTTGAGTGTAGTTAGATAACAAGAATTTTGATAAATGAGATAAACAAAATTAGAGATAAATAAACGAGATTGTAAATATTTTATATTTACCTTAATGTTTATCTTAATATCTATTTTGGTACTAACTCTACTTAATCAGACTCCTTTTACTAAAATTCATTGCTTTTTTTCATAGGATTCTGATTTGGATTCGTCTCTCCACATAGCGCAAACAGTATTTAACTGTGCTTATTAGACACTCTATAAGATGTACGAGGCACGGGCACGAAAAATGTCGGGAAAAGTGTCGGGAAAAGTGTACCGGGAAATGTGTGTCTGTAAACTTGATTCATGACCGGCCCCGTGCATAGCACGGGCTTCGCCTAGTTGGCAATATTAACTTAGTAACCGCAACTTTTATTGCTTAGAATAGAAGTAGAGCAAAGTGGTTTGGAAGGGAGATTTTAATTTCACTTATACCAAACCAAAAGATTTACTGTGCATAACTAAAATATACAGAATAATAAAAAAAATCATTGGTTCGACCTCTAGGTTACAGTAAAACATTCCAACAACAGCAACAGTATTGTGTCTATTCAAATACCTTTCAGAAGATTTTGACGCTTGTACTGCCAACAGTTTAAGCAACAAAAGTTTAAAATCAGTTCATTGGTTGGATCTCCAGTTAAGGTCAAAGAGTCCCAACAAGAATAAGAGCAACAATAATTACACTGTATTGGCATTAAAAAAAACTTGACCCTGTGCCTTATTAACGTCTGCAGTTTAAGTCATAAAAATTAAAAATTGGTTCGTTGGATCGATCTCCAGGTGAGAGCAAAAAGCCTCAACAAGAACAAAACCAACAACAGGAATATTCTAGTCACATTAAAATAACTTTCAAAACGCCCTGGCCCTTTTAAATACCTGCATTTTTAGCTACAAAAATGTAAAATCCGTTTATTGGTCCGATCGCTAGGTCAGAACAAAAAGTCCCAACAACAACAACAACAAGAACACCGACTACATTGTAGCATTAAAATAACTTTCAAAGGCCCTGGACCTAGTTAGTATCTACATGTTAGGCTATAAAAGTCAAAAATCGGATCATTGGTTAGAGTCCAGAAAATAACTACAACAAAAATATTGCAGTCAGGTAAAAATAAATGCGAAAAAAAGCCCTGGGTCTTCTAATGCCTACATTGTAAGCAATAAAAATTGAAAATCGGTTCATTGGTTCAGTATCCATGTAAGGTAAATTTCCCCCAACAACAACAACAAGAATTTCGATTGTCCTGTGGAGGCCAATGGCTCAATTGTTTTCGTTAGAATATGTATAACTGCGAGTGTAGTTTTTGTTTGTTTGTATGTTTGTGTGTGTGTGTACGCAGTGGGAATCTCGATAAATCTTTATTCCATTGAAGTGCGTAGTGGGAATCTCGAAGGCTTGGACAACTGCGCGGTGGGTGACGACTGGTAGTGGTGGTGTTTAATTTGTAAGGACCTTCAATGATAATAATATGTCGTGACGTCACAGTATTTTCATCCAAACGGGAAATCACACCAATGCTCTATAAAACCGATCATATACGGGTGGGGGGGGGGGCTGCCCTAGGTGTCACAGTACTATCATTCAAACGGGAAATCACAACGATGCTCTATAAAACCGACCATATACGGAGGGAGGGGGGTGGGGCTGCCCTAGTGTCATAGTATTAACATTCAAACGGGAAATATAAAGCATCATAATCATACACTTAAGTTATGGAGGATATACAAATCTTCCCCCGATTAATCGTCCCTTCTGGCCTATAACAACGTTTGAAAAACATACTCAAGTTCAGTTGAGGCTTGGCACAACAGGAAGGAGGTTCAGATCATCAGGAGGGGTAATATCGCTTGACTCGTTAAACTGTACCGTCAGAAAACTAAATCTTCACGCTCCTTACCTCCTTTTGCGATAGATGGTTGCTTCTTAATTGATAATTTTCAGAAAGCCGATGCTTTATGTAAAATTTTTGCTCTACATACCATTGTGGATGACGGAAACCAAAATCTTCCTGATCCACAAAACCATAACTTTTGTTCTTGGGAGTGTTGCAATGTGTCGTTCGACCAGACCAAAGTGCTTGCATGTTTAACAAATTTTAGATCGAGAACATCATGTGGTCCAGACGGTTTCTCCGTGTACTTATTTAAAAATATCAAACGAGATTTGTTATCCTCTTTCTAAACTTTTTACCTTATCTTTCGAACAGGGGGAAATCCCATCAGTCTGGAGTAAGGCAATTGTTGTCCCTGTTTCAAGAAGGGATCGCCGTCTGACCCACATAATTATCGTCCAATAGCCCTAACCTGTGTGGCTTGTAAAGTTATGAAGGCTGTGATTAGAGATAAACTTCTGCTGTACCTAAGGATCCTCCATTATTGGACTAGATCAGTATGGTTTTCTTCCGGGTAGGTCAGCTACCCATCAGCTACTCCTTGTACTTGACCATTGGACTGGCGCCATGGATGCTGGTGCCCAGTCAGACGTTATTTACTTTGACTTTAAAAAAGCGTTTGAGTCGGTCGTGCACCGCAAACTTCTATCTAAACTAAGTGGATGTGGTATCAGTCGTTCTCTCCTAAGTTGGCTCTCATCCTTTCTCAGCAACCGTTCTCAACAGGTTTTGGTCATTCAAACACTTTCCACCCAAGTCAGTGTACCTAGTAGGGTTCCTCAGGGGTCCGTTTTGGGACCACTTCTGTTCTAGATTTATTTAAACGACTTAACTTTGTCATCCACCTCGCCATACGGTGTAAAATTTGCTGA
The DNA here is from genome assembly GCA_023313725.1 of Lithobius niger. Lineage (NCBI taxonomy): Eukaryota > Metazoa > Arthropoda > Chilopoda > Lithobiomorpha > Lithobiidae > Lithobius > Lithobius niger. Next base: position 1,007 of record JAHWFP010091956.1, on the reverse strand, counting down.
CGACATTAAGGTTGGCACCGAAAATTACGTCACTGGCCCTCAACCGGTCCTGACCAAGGAGGCTCATCGGGTTCTTGAATGGTCTTGTATGTGGCAAATGCCACTTTCATCAAATAAGTGCCAGTTCCTTCACATTAGCCCTTACATGCCAGACTATCAGTATCTGCTGGCTAGTGAATATCTTCCACCTGTGGATGAAATTCGAGATCTTGGTATTTGGTTTTCTCGGGACCTAAAACCCTCTCTTTACTGTCGTTGGGTCTGTGCCCTGGCTTTCCGTCTTCTGGCTGTAGTGAACAGATGTTTCACGTCTAGAAACGCAAGTACCAAAATATGGGCTTTCCGAGTCTTTGTGCACCCAATGCTTGAGTATGTGACACCTGTTTGGCTGGGGACATCGATTTAATTTAATCTGTTCAAAGAAAATTTACGAAAAGACTACCCAGTCTTTGCGATGTAGATCACATTGAGCGTCTCTCTCAATCGGGTCTCGAGACATTCGAACTTCATAGATTGCACTTCGATCTTATTTTAACGTTTAAAATTTTACATAACCTAATTTCTGTTGACCTACCTTTCTTTGATCTTGCACAATGATCACATTTCACTAGGGGCCATCGTTGGAAGCTTGCAGTTCAAGGCTCTCGCCTTGACTGCAGAAAAATTTGTTTGGGCAGTTCGCGTGGCATTCGTTTGGAATGCCCTACGTTCTAAAACAGTCTCTGCAAGTTCTTTAAGTGTTTTTCGTAAAGAATTATTGTTGGAAGACCAGTCCCCCTTCCTTAAGAGACCAACTTAACAGTTTCTTAATCACCATCCCACTGTTCCATGGTACGGTGTTAGTGGCTAATAGATCTTCCGCAGCCAACCATGTATCGTGGTAAATTTCTTTATTTATGATAAATCACAACAATGCTCAATAAAACCGGCCATATACGGGGGCTGCCCTAGGTGTCACAGTATTATCATTCAAACGGGAAATCACAACAATGCTCTATAAAACCGAC